>ML833996.1:26668-50507 GCA_009831015.1 Picea engelmannii | reverse complement strand
ATATATATATATATATATATATATATATATATAAAGTAAAAGTAGAAGTAGAGTGCTATTTTATAAGTATTTATTTAAACATTTATTTATTTTATTTTATTTTATGTATTTTAGGTTGGTTGGGAGGATAAACATTTAGTTTGGGATGTTTTGGGGAGCATACAAGGCAAGGGGGAAACTTAGCTATAGAGGACTAAGTCAAATAGATTTTGAGGTATTTTACTATTCTAATTCCATAAATTAGTTATGGATAAATTGTTTTAATTATGTTGTATATTGAAGTTTGGTTGTAGTCTACTTAAAATTTAAATACATATTTTATTTATTTAAGTTTTGTCATAAGGAAATTTAACAAAAATTATTGTCTTGAAGTTTAACAAAAACTTTTTTCGTATATTCATAATAATGATTTTATTGGAGAAATTTGTTCTCTTAGAATTACAAAAATTACAATAGTGCTTAATTGTAAATCCCAGGTTGAAAGGGCTTGACATGTGGTATGAGAGATTCTCAAACGTAAGAATCATTATGGCCAAACCATTACTCATATTGTACCATAGGGTACGACAGCTCGGGCACCATTTGGTGGAAAAGGTTGAGGTCTAGTGGGACAAGTATCGCCTAGGGTTTGCTACTTGGGAGGATGCAGAGACCATACATTGAGATCACCCCTCACTTTTTTTACCATAACTTCAGGATGAATTTTCCCGAAGGGTGGGTGTGTGTAATGCCCCATTTTGACCTAGACAACTAAATTTATTTATATCATGATTGTATTTTCATTTTCCCATTATCTGTGGAACACTATTAAACATTGGAACTTCAAATTATGGACATGTGGACCTACATAAATGTAAATATCATGAATGATTAATTTTAGTTTTTAATGATGGATGTTATGAGATTTACTTTTAGCATGCAAGTTTTAATTGAAGGATATCGGTACATGGATGCTACGTTTAATGATATGTTTTAAATGAAATCACATATCAATAGTATATGGTTATGCATGAGATCATGTTGTAAACTAACCTATATGTTGAATGGGCTATGTGATACCCAGAGAAGTGTGATATTAAGTGGTATATGTCATGGACATCAAATGAGAAATGGTATGATAGGAATCACCCTTATGTTATTTTATATTGGTTCAAATGCATTGCTATGATATTTTGGCAAGTGCAGATTTTTCAAGTGGTATGACTGCATAAAATTGGATATTCGATGACAAAGATCCAAGAACATAGCACCATAGTATGGTCTATGATAGGTTGTTGACCCTATTTCTATTAGGAGGGTTGGAGGCATTGCCACCATTTATCCCTTGAAACTTGGTGTCTTGAGAGAATGGTGTAAAGTCACACTCCCCTAGACATGTGATGAAAAATTGCAGTTACATGTCGCGGTAGCTTGGTCAAGGTAGTTGAAATTTCTTCTTACATGTTCTATCTAGAGTCAAGTCAATATAGTTGACATTCGAAAATAGTTCAATAGAGAAGGGATAGAATCTGGGAGATAGAAGTAGGTTAGGGAGGCAGGGTTTTTGGAGTAGTCGAGAGTGTTGTTGGGTTTTAATCATGTAACTATAGTGCCTTACTTATTCCCTATTATTGTGTATTAAATGCCTAACTCAATTACAATAATCTAGGCAATTGTTTCATTTATATTCTAGTATTGTGACTGATGAATTTTTGCTATTATAATTGGTGTAGATGATTAATTAATCCATTATGAGATTTGTTGTACCATAAATCTGATTGTGAGCATACAATAAACTTGCATTAGGTGTGATGGATATTATCATTAGTACACACACAAGCTATGTATGCATCAACTATGCATACATACCTTGTGCATGTACGCTAGTAGTATTATGATGTATTAAGATAATAATTATACTAGTTTGTCATGGGTGTATTATGTTTTAGTATATTGATTAACTTGATTGATTTGATTAGTTTAACGTGTTTTATTAAGTTCATCATTTTAATGAGGTTTAGTGTTATTACTAATCTAATTAATTTGATTAGAGTTAATGTGGTTTATTAAGTTAATTAATTTAATGAGGCTTAGTGTTATTATAAATCTAATTAATTTACATATATTTTAATGTGAGTGTTAAATTGATTGAATTGATACACACGCACACATGAAATGGTTACATGTTAAAATTGAATGGATTGTGATTGGATTGGATTAAATGATATTTATTGACTTAGGATAAGCTACCAGAGATATGTCAGGGAGGTTAGACTTTGATTATGGAGAGGATATTTTCGAGGGAAGCCAGTGGAAGGATGAATAAGGGGAAATGGATTTGGAAGTTTTGGGGGTTATGAGCATTGGGAAGAAAGGATTATGGTTTTGATAGAAGGAGAAACAAAATCTAAGAGGATTGTGTTTTGAGACTTCAGTAATTTTGAATTGGCATTCTCGACATACTAGGGTTGTGGTTTTGAGACTCTGTGCATGGAGGGATAGGAACCCACCCAAATTTTTCTTGGAGCTAGGGAGCTAACAAGGCTATTCCTAGCTGGTTGGGAGGATAAACATCAAATTTGGATAGTTTTTGGGATCAGACAAGGCAAGGGGGAAACTCGGCTACAAAGAACTAGTTCAAATATATTTTGAGGTATTTTACTATTCTAATTCCCTGAACTAGTTATGGATAAATTGTTTTAATTATGTTGTATATTGAATTTTGGTTGCACGCTACTTAAAATTTAAATACGTATTCATTTGTTTAAATTTTATCACAAGGAATTTCAATAGAAATTGTTGTCTTAAAGTTTAACATAAACTCTTTTCATATATTCGTAACAATGCTTTTATTGGAGAAAATCGTTCTCTTAAAATTACAAAAATTACAATAGTGTTTAAATCAATAGCCCAGGTTGAAAGCGCTTTACATTTTGTTCTCTCTAAAAAGTTTTGATTGAGATACATAAACTTCCAACAAACGAAACTTTTCATCTTCATTGTAGTTTGCACTCCATCTCAACAAAAAATCATTTTCTAATATGCTCATTGAATACAAGAAGCATGGCATTGCATATCAACAATATAGTTAATTAATATGAGCTAATGAAAGCTTACATCTTATGTTTACAATAAACTTAAACAAACCTAGTTTAAAAAGAAACTATACTTGCAAACAAATATGAATATATTTCAACATTTCACCTTCATGGAATGTCTACATTCTACAAGAGACCATAGTGGCCGAGAAATCAAAGATTTATGCAACAAAGCATATATAATCCATTGTCATGTGCTTTCAAATCAACAATGCTATTTTTAAATTTGAAAATATATACAGTGCATCACACACGCCACTTGACAATGTTTTATGATTTGTTCATACTACAACAAAAGACATTTGACAAAATGAGAAAATTGTAAGCGTTGGAGATTTGAACATTGACACATTGTAAAATAGAAATATTCAAAACCAATTTCTCTCATTCATGCAAAGCCATAAATTGACGTTACGTACAACAAAAGCAACAAACAATGATGGCTCTATGATTTATCATCTCTTGACAACTCTCCCTGGCAATTGAATTATGTTTCATGTATTTGATTCGTACTAGACTAATCATCATGCAATACCTTTTTCAATTCCTTTTAGCATATATTAAAGAAGAAGAAAAATGAAAATAAAAAATGCCCTATTGTTTTAGTGCATTATGCACTTAGATAAATACAAAACTTTCTTGTAGTACCACTACATCAACGAACTTGCCCTCTATTACTATGTAAATAAATTTGCATTGTTATAATTATGCACAATACTAATTGATCTTTCTCCCCAAAAAAAAAAAATCACAAAAGAACATTTGATTTCAAATGGTCTACATGGTAAAACTCCACTCCTTGACTTTCATATCCATTGAGTTCAATTCAAAAACTCTGCATTTCATAATTCAATTGCTTCTAAATCTATTGTTGATTGACATAAAATTCCTTCATGTAATTCTTGCATTCGGGTATATTTTACTAGAGCCTCCTTTACTTGTATAAATGTCATTTAGGTTGGTGAGCCGATATGTTTGGGGAAAAGAGCCCATATGGATTAATATGTCCGAGAGACAAAATATGTATTATGTACATTGAAATGATTAATAAAATTAGTAATCATTGGTTGTGATACAAGAGGGATGAAAATGATGGGGGACTATGATTCCACAAGAGAGAGGGATCCAGGGGGGAACATTCATGGGTATTAATCCAACCCACATTCCTAAAATTACTATCATTGTGTATAACCTTTTATTTCTTTGTCAAGTGTTCCCAAAGACAATCATTAAACACATGTAAGAGGTTGGGTGTGAGGAGTCACATCCCATAGTTATTGGGAGGATGGGGTTGAAGTACAATCATCTTTGGGAAGAGTGTGAGTCAAGAAAGCAAGATAAAGAGAATAAAATTCGTATGCATAAAGTAGACAGTTTATACATGCAGTTTTTGGGCAACAAGAGAGGATTTTGTTGGAATGCTAAGAAGGGGGGGGTGAATCAGTATGAGCACTTTATACCACTTTTAACCACAATATATATTCTTTCACTTTATCAACAATGTTCAACAGTTTATCATCAATGTATCATTGCATTCAATATATAAATCATAAGCATATAAGTAGCATCACATCAACATCACATAAAAAACATAGTACACCAGTATTTACGTGGAAACCCAAATGGGAGAAAACCACAGAATTATTTCTTATATATATCAAGAACTCATTCATAGGAAGCACCAACTTCCCAATTCTCCAACTACAACTCAAAGGAGGCTACAATCCCCCATTTACAGGCTCCAACCTGAAAGAAGCTACAACTCCTTGAATTCTCTGGCTCCAACAAGGAGGAGGCTACAACCCCCTGGGTTCTCCAGCTCCAACCAGAAGGTGGCTACAACCACCTAGTTATCAGGCTCCAACCTGAAGGAAGCTCCAACTCCTTGATTCTCCGACACTAACTGGAAGGAGGCTACAACCCCCTTTCCATGCCCCGTCCTACCACCCTGAAATATAAGTGTAGACCAACTGCCACTATCATTGCCACTGCCACTGTCACTGCCTTTGTCACATCAACCTGTAACTTGTCACTGTATCCAACCTGTCATTGATCACCCTGTCCAACCTGTCACTATCACCAATACTCAACCAAATCCTCTCACATGGATCATATACCAAGGACACCTCTCAACTAGATGCCCAACATCACCAACACATGCCTCTACCAAGCATGTACCAAGATCACCAACATGCCATCACAAGGTATGTGTCTCAACCATGTACATCCATTCTATCCCACAATGTCGTTATAGACATTTTAGAAATAGTCCTTTTGTCCTTAATGACAATTGTAGCAATTGATGGGTTCTTTGTTATTATAGACCTTTTAGAATGACTAGTTTGAACATAGACAAAACTGGATTTATTGAAAAAATAGAAGACGACCAACAGAGGGAAGACTTCTCCATTCATTTAAAAACAATTTGCGATCACTCTCTTCTATAATTTTTATAACTTGTGCCTACATATCATTTAACTTTATTGCATCCATATAAAAAAGAACAATACTTTAAAAAAAAATGTTATTCAACTTCTATTATTATTTGTTTTGTTAACATGTCTAGCAATTTGTCCTCACAATAAGAAAAGCTACTACTAAAAAAACGAAAACCCCTAATAAGTATGTTCTAATAGCATAATTTATAGAGAATACATTTATATCTATTTTGGTGTTTCTTTACAAAAAAATATATCTATTTTGGTCTTCCTTTACAAAAATAAAAAATAAAATAACAAGAAAACATACAATAGAATTTTCTAACAACAAAAATGTTTCTAACAATAACTCACAATCCATTGAAACACCAAGCTCTATTGTTCAACTATGTATATACAACCCAACTATTGTTACCCCTGTGATGTATTTATCTAAATGGGTTAATTAATCATCTTACAATGTTATAATTTATTTTAAAACTAAAAAATATATTAAAAATATAATAATCACATATAATGTCTTTTAAAACAACTTTTACTATACTTATTTAGTTATTAATAAAAAAAATTGTCTTTAACTTTACGTTATCCACATAATTTATTTAACTACTCATGATTTAAATATTTCTCTTGCAAGCAAATCTACAACATATCTCTCTTTGCCTCTATTAGCCATCTCCATGCTTTTTTTTTATATATATATATATTATTACTCATGCTATAAATATTTCTCTTGCAATTTTCTGCCAATCTACAATATATATCTCTTTGTCTCTATTAACCATCTCCATGCTTTTATATATATATATATATATATTATTATATATTATTATATTATATTATATTATATTACAGGACACAAAGAACATTACCATTATATAGCTTTTGTTAACGAATGGAGCTCTTTTAATATTTTAATGTCGTATAAAGGAATTCACCTTTCGTTTAATAAAAAGAATAATAAATCCACTTTTAGGTAGGGTAGATTGCTCAATTAGAAAGAGTTGAGAGTTCATATGGAAGTGCACTTCTTAATGTTATGTGGAGGAAGTCAATTATTATTTAATAATAATAAAAAAATGAATCCACTTTTAGGTGGAGTAGGTTGCTTATTGTATTGCTGAAAGTATAGTATATAGTGATGAGTTAGCATTGATTTTCATATTAGTTTTGTGTTGACTTGAAAATTTTATATCAATTTAAATATTCAACACAACAATTAAAAAAAATTATTTTTTTTAAAAACAAAAATAGTATTTTTTTAACTTTTCATTGGTCAATAACTTGATAGTGTTATTGCAGCCTTCACGTATTTAAAAACCTTAAATTAATGAGAAAAAAACAAGACCATAAAAAAACTCAATGAAATACCCCTACCTGTATATGACATTTATTTTTAAAATATTAATATAAAAAAAAAACTTAATTATAAAAAAACTTAATTATAAAAAAACATAATATAACCACATATCTCACATATATTATTGTTATGTCAGTGCATTGACATATATGCACTAACATATATTATTGTTCTGTCAATGCATTAAAAGCTTCACTTTTACGTGATCAAGTTAAAACCCCTAAAGTACCTCACAAATATTATTGTTTGATTGCAATAAAAGCTCGTAAGAGCGTCATTGTACATCTTTCAGTGCACATTCATTGCTGAATTAAATTCCATTAAAACAACAATTTCCTAAACTTTTTTATATGAATATATATTAGTTTAGTTTATTTTTATAATGTTTTTTATTTTTTTTATTAATTTTATAAATAAATAAATAAAAATTTTATTGTATCTTCATTATATTGTACTTAAAATCAAATTTATTGCACTATTTAAAATTTAAATGAAACATATTATCTAATTTAATATTTAAAAAATTTAAAATTATTTTCAAATTTTTAATATATGTTTATTTTTAAACATTGTTTTTTGAAAAAAAAATTAATGTACCAAAGTTATCTTCATTATATTACATAAATGAAGTTCAAATCAAATTCATTTTCCTATTTAAAATTTCAATTAACTATATTAACTAATTTAATATTTAGAAAAGTTTAATATTCAAAATTTCAATTAACTATATTAACTAATTTAATATTTAGAAAAATTTTAAATTTTATTATATTACATGAATGAAGTTTAAATTAAATATATTATCTAATTTAATATTTAGAAAAGTTTAAAATTATTTTGGAATTTTTAATATAT
The DNA here is from genome assembly GCA_009831015.1 of Picea engelmannii. NCBI lineage: Eukaryota > Viridiplantae > Streptophyta > Pinopsida > Pinales > Pinaceae > Picea > Picea engelmannii. Next base: position 42,777 of record ML833996.1, on the reverse strand, counting down.
GTTCATTTCTAACGAATATTTGAAATAAGACAATTTTATTTTACCAATATAAAAGTACATTTGTAAATCCCAAAACATCTAATAAACATCTTGATTTAAATATTATTATTTTAGATTAAAAATATTATTAATTTTAATTGAATAATATTATCTTGATTCGGAGGCAGTAGTGCTGCCCTTGTTTTGAAAAAAATAAATATGAATGAGAAATTTAAGTTCTATATGGGAAAGTGGAGTATTATTTTATTTTATAAATATTTATTTCATTTGAATATTTATATACACATACTTGGTAAACAACTTTGATACTTTTATTTTTTCATTATTCTAAATTCAATATTATTTATTATGCAAAGTACATGCAGCATACCATATAAATATATTGAACTCAATAACAATCATTTAAAAACTTTAACCTAATTAATATTATTTAGAAATATATTGAACTCAATAACAATCATTTAAAAACTTTAATCTAATTAATATTATTTATTATGCAAAGTGCATGCACCATACAATTTAAATTCAGGTCCCATGGGATAGCACAATTGGTTAAGACATGCTTACATTCTTCTAGTTTGGGGAGAGGTCATGAGTTCCAACGTGGAAAAAAAAATAAAAATTCAATATTATTTATTTATTTATTATGCAAAGTGCATGTAACATACAATTTAAATTCAATATTATTTATTATACAAAGTATATGATTATACAATTTAAATATATTAAACTTAATAACAATCATTCAAAAAACCTAACCTAATTAACACAACTTTGGTATTTCCATTATTCTAAATTTAATATTTTTTATTATGCAAAGTGCATACACCATACAATTTAAATATATTAAACACAATAACAACCATTCAAAAACTCTAACCTAATTATTATCGTTAGAATTTAGGTTATCGTTGTTATTAAATTCCACTCACCATATAATTTAAATATTTGAATTGAATCACAACCATTCAAAAACTCTCACCTAATTATCAAGGTTGTTATTGAATTCTACTAAGTGCCAATATTGGTGCTATAGAACCATTAAATTATCTCCAACCCCAACTTATTATAACATTTGATTTATTTTCTAAACATTTTATATTTGATTTATTTTCTAAGCATTTTATGTAAACACTTCTCACCTAATTATCAAGGTTGTTATTGAATTCCACTCAATGCCAATATTGGTGGTATAGAACTATTAAATTATGTCTAACCCCAACTTGTTATAACAATTGATTAGCATTTTATAACATTTGATTTATTTTCTAAATATTTGATTTATTTCCTAAACATTTTATAACATTTAATTTATTTTCTAAGCATTTTATGTAAACACATGATACAGTGAACTCGATTTATTATTCTATCAAATTTCATTCGCATTTTCTGTAAACGCATGATACACTTGACTTGATTTATTATTCTATCAAATTCCATTCATTGTTATGATATTTTTGTATTTCTCTCATTGTATGTAGAGTGCACAAACTATTGGAAACCACACAAATTAGGTCTCTCGTTATTTTTAATGATATTTTTCTATGTAGAGTGCCTAAACTATGGGAGACAACCCAAATTAAATATATTGTTGTGCGTCAAAATAAAGAATGACCATTCAATTATTTTAATTATATTCATAATTATTATTTTATTAAATAATTAAACATAAATTTCCGCCTTCGACCAGGATGGGCTAAACCAACACAAAGGACACCTAATGAATCCATAGTGACCATTGAATCATGTCAACCTTATACATGAAATAGGTGAATGAAAATAATGTGTTCCCATAAAAGGGGTGTGGACCCTTATCACATGTTTATTTACAACTTCCTAGGGTCATGATTCGTGAGTGCCTCATTTTAATATCTTAAAATGCTAAGAAATCATTCAACGTGGACACATTTTTAGACAGTCCCCTATTTGGGATGGGTCCTTACACTTTAATTTAATTTTTTTAACATAAATGTTGTATGTGTTGAAGAATCAAATTATTTGTTAAATTAATTGATTCAATTTATTTTAGTGTTCCATAGGGACGCATCTCCCTACATTTTTCATGCTTTAGGTTGGGCATGTATGGAAATGTTTCCCTACATCTCCTTTTCTGGAAATTTGGGTAAACACATGCGAAACATTTTCGTGATGTGGGGATGTGTTTCCCCAAAAAGAGGCATACCCCTATTCCCTAATTTTTTGTCCAATAATTTTTTAAGAAATTTTTAAGAAAAAATAAAGATAGAGAATAGAGCTTTGAGGAGGAGTGTGTGATTTGGGTAATTAATGGTAATATTAAATTATTAAAATAAAATTTTACTTAAATTTTTAACATTATCATTAATTGTTTCAGAATATTTGAGAGTGGTTCCAACTTCATCGGATTTTATATGAAGAAGGTAGAATTTTGTATCCCATTTAGAATTCAACAGATTTAACAGTTTTTAGGATTTTAGAATTGGCAGGATTATAGTGTTTCCATTGGATTGCACAATGATGAATTTGCATGGGATGAATTGTTATTGTGGGGATTTTATCATTATCATTATAATTATTATTATTACTTTAGAGATGGGAAGCCCTATACTAGGGACCCCAACGTCCCCCTTGAATTTTCCTAGAATTTGGGGGTGCTCCCACACGTCCCCCATGTGCGTCTCCCCACTCCTAGAAAACTTGGTAGAACATTGATTTTTTCATTATGTATAAATTATAACTTTAAATATTTATTTGGGTGGCTTCGCCATTTTAGAAAAGAAAATAACCAAGAAATTGGGATGGTATATTTTTCAACATATTTTTAGGCTAAGAGGAAAATAATCTCTAAAACACCTTTTCAATTATTTAATTCAAATAAAATTAACCTTTTGCCTGTAAAATCTTTTTGAGAACATCCATTCTTTTCTTTAATTGGTTTCTTCGACCCACTAAGAGCCACATCTCTCTCCTATGTGAATGTTTCTATTTAAATGATCCTTTATAAATGGATAGATAATAACAAGGTGGAAATGCTTATTCCTTCAAATTTCAACTTGTTTTGGGATAGATTAATGGTTCATGCAAACATGTTGATTTGGAAGCGCCTTTATAATGTGGTGGTTGTCTCCTTAAGATTATCAAGACATCCCTGGTGTTTTTATTGATCTCATAAACAAATGGCATCTCTCCTCGTTTTTCTCTCCCACTCTTGATTCATCCTCAATAAAATGAAAACACTTGATGGCTTGCATACCATGGTTAAATTTGACAGATATTTAATTGGCTTGCATACCATGGTTACTCGAAACGTTAGACGTTTCAAAAGCTCGTACAAAGTTTTATCCAGAAAATATTCTTAACATTATGACGAACTGTGGAAACCTATATTCTCATATGTTCGACAACACATGCATTCCAACAGAGGATGAACACCTTCAGTCACCACTCACACAACCAAATCAAAGATCAACACATCGATGTTTTGACGTGGCAAAACCCCTATGGGGAAACATCCACGACCCTAGCCAACATGGCCACTTGGAGTAGTTTATTAATGCAAAATAAAAACATTACAGAGAGATTTTACAAGAGAGTTTCTCACAGTCGATCATCGACAAATTCCCTCCATGCTCTTTAAATAGAGATTGTGGACCAATCGGGTGTTAAGTCACGGATCAATGTAGTCGTTAAGATCGAGGAGAATATGAACTGTCAGATCAATCTATGCCGAGAATATATCGTGACCATCAGATTTCCTAACTACAAATGCATACTTATGCATACTAAAGAAACACATTAAGAGACACACTTTTACCTAGCGACACATTATACCAAGTAGATCTTAACTAACTCCTAAGTGTCTAAATATCCTAACATACCCCCTCAAAAAAAACTTGGGATAGGATTGGAGGATTTACAATAGTGACACAATAGGGCAAAAAATGAGGCATTAGAGCCTATCCCCCTTTAACGACAACTTCTTGAACTCCTAACATAGATCGAAGTTTGGAAAACTTCGCTTTTGTAAGAGACTTTGTGAAAATGCCTACACTTGATATTTTGTAGGGAAAAAGAGCACTTCAATAACTTGATCATGAATGATATTTCTGATGAAGTGCATGTGTAGCTCGATGTGATTGTTGCGTTGATGTTGAACTGGGTCTTTGGCGATCTTGATGGCACTATGATTGTCACACCAAAGGCTGGTCGGATGTTGTTGTTGGAATCCAAACTCTGAAAGGATCTGTCGAAACCCCAAGGCTTCTTGAATTTCATTTATCGTTGCTCGGTACTCTGCTTCTATTGATGAAAGTGAAATAGCATGTTGTTTCTTACAAGCCCAAGTGACAGGTCTTGAACCAAGGTTGAAAACATAACCGGAAGTAGACTTTTGATCATCAAGTTCGTTGGCCCAATCTGAATCAGTGAAACTAACCAATAAAGGAGTCCCCTCTGAACTGTAATGGATCTCAAACTGAATTGTACCCACAACATACTGAAGTATCCTTTTAGTTGCTTTCTAATGGCTTTCATGGGGTGTTTTCATATACTGGGCAAGAAGACCAACAACAAAGGAAAGATCAAGATGGGTATGAGTCAAGTATAAGAGGATACCAACTAACTGACGGTACAAGGTGGCATCAACTTCGGAAGAAGTACAGGTGGCAACAAGATTGACTCCATACTGGAAGGGAGAAGGGGTTGGTTTACAATCATCCATGTGAAAGAAACGAAGAAGGTCACAAGCATACCTAGAATGGGAAAGAAAAATTCCTTCATTGGTTTGCAAAACTTGGAGGCTAAGGAAATAGTGCAAAAATCCTAAGTCTGTCATTACAAATTTCTTCTTAAGGATGGTTTTCACATAGTTTAAAACTTTTGAGTCACTACCAGTAAGGATAAGGTCATCAACATAAAGGACAAGGATTATGAGATGGCTTCCTACTTTCTTTGTATAGACATTAGGATCAGAATGACATCTAGAAAACCTGGTGTCAATAAGAAAGTTGTCCATTTTGGCATACCAAGATCGGGGAGACTGGTTAAGACCATAAAGAGATTTATTAAGGCAACAAACAAGGATAGATTCATTATGGACATAGCCAAGAGGTTGTTCCATGTATATTTATTCTTGCAAATCCCTTTGTAAGAAGGCAGATTTAACATCCATCTGATGGACCTCCCATTTGTGTGAGGTAGCAAGGGAAAGAACAAGGTGGACGGAATTCATTTTGGTTACAGGGGAAAAGGTTTCATTATAGTCAATTCCTTCAACTTGGGAAAATCCTTTGGCAACTAACCGAGCCTTGTGTATTTCAACACTTCCATCTGATGTGTACTTAGTTTTGTAGACCCATTTACATCTGACAAGTTTTGTTCCTTTTGGAAAAGGTACAAGATCCCAAGTATCATTTGTCACTAAAAACCAATACACTTCATTCATTGTTGTGTCTTAATCTGGATGACCTGAAGCTTCTACTAATGTCTTTGGATCATGAGTCTATGAAGCTTGATCCAAAAGATAAGAGGCGCGTTGGATCTAAGAACATGTCTGATGTTGATATGAAGGATTAGTGACAAGAACACCAGTTGCTTCTCGTGTTGAACAGACCCATCTAGGAAGTGACAGTGCTAGTGTTGGTTCAAGTTCAATGGACTCATATGGAGGAAGGTGAGAATGTGGAGGTGGATTTTCATCCTCATTGCCATCATCTTAAGAAGAAACCAGAATAGGAACATAAGAAGGCACAAACACCGAAGATGGATCACAGGCCGAAGACGACACAATCGTCGAATTAGGCTCCCAGGCCAAGAGATTTTCATCAATTTTAGCATCACTTCTAATAATAATTTCATTACAATTTGGTTGAAGAAATCTATAACCTTTGACATCTTCAGAATAACCAACAAATATACATTTCTCACTTTTAGGTTGCAACGCTTTCCTTTTCTCATCGGGAATGTGAGCCCATGCTATACTGCCAAATATACAGAAGTGACTTACATCTGGTTTAATTTTAGTCCAAACTTATTCCATTGTTATATTTTTAAGAGCCTTTGTGGGAGTGTGATTTACTATGTAATTTGCACAGTTGATGGCTTTCACCCAATACTTTAGACTTAATCCCTTTTATTAGATCATACAATTAGTCATTTCTTTTAATGTGCAATTCTTTCTCTCAGCAACACCATTTTGTTGTGGTGTATATGGAACAATGTGTTGCATTTGGATGCCCTATGTAGTGCAGTAACTTGTCAAATTATTGTTCACATTTCGCCTCCATTATCTGTTCTTAACCTTTGAATTTGATGTCCAGATTTATTTTCTACAAGGGCGTTGTAGGCTAGAAACTTGTCAAAAACTTCACTCTTAAGTTTTAAGAAGTAAACCCAAGTACGTCTAGAAAATTCATCAATGAAAGTTAAGAAACACTTGCACCTAAAAAAATAAGGATAAGAAAGTGGACCACACATCACTCTAAACAAGTTGCAAAGGGCTCGAGGCGTGCCAAGAGGCATGTTTGCCAAAATTGTCCCAACGATGTTTTCCAAGAATACAAACGGCACAAACACCATCTCTGCATGAAACGAGAGGAAGACCAGTCACTGTCTGTTGATTACATAGTTTTTTCAATGAGCGATAGCTTAGATGACCAAACCGCTCATGCCAAATTTTGCTCAAGTCGTCACTATGAGAAACAAAAACTGATGGAAAAGATGATGACCCAAAGTTGTCAAACTTGTACAACCTGGTAATATCATCAACAATTCAAATTGCAAGAACATGCTTAGGATATTCCAAACAAAAGGATGGCGACAACAATGGTATATTATGTGTGCATTCAGAGGATGAAGATATTACCTTCTCATAAAATTCCAAACAAAATTGTCATAACTTTTAGAAACAAATCTACTAGAGGAACAAAATATCTTAAACTAATTTCTTTGTTAACTTTTGACATTCCCATTTATGAAAAGTATAAATGATAGGTTTCATTGCACTTATATGCATCATTTATTTATTTATTACTATCCTACTCATATTGAACAAAAGAAATTTTTCTTCAAGTATAGGAATACTTCCAGTGAAGCCATGTGCGTAACAAGGTTAGAAATATATTCATACTCGGGTTTAAAACATAAATTTTAATGCATACCGGAGTATAAAGGACCAACTACTTTGATGATGAGATCAAACAATAATGAAAAGTAAAAGAGCAGTGTGACCTGATAACTAATTGGAACCATCTTTCAATATGGTCATGATATTCTTGTTTCTCTTCTTTATTTAGGTCACATAACATGTTCTCCTTTTCCATGCTACGCAGATTATCTTCTTCAAGATGATTGGTCTTTGGAGTACAAACAAGATCTGCTGAGAGGCATGCTAAGAACTCCTCAATATAAGGTTCCAATGGTTTCTCTCCATTTAACTCTATCCATAATTCTTTAGTCTCCTCAACAAATTGACAAGAGTAATCCGAAGGGACTTCTAAATTTTCCTGTGGAAAGACAAAAAAAATATGTATTGTTGTCAATATATGCTCTTCCTGAGAGGCGGATATCCCAGTCATTGCTAGAATGTGAGAATTTCCTTAGAGGGACATTCTTCAATCTCTTGATCATCTGTGAATTACTCTAGTTGGTTGATTATCCCTGTCTCACAACACAAATTAGTACTTGAGGGTTCTGATCCGAAAAGATATTTTAAATGACATTGGTTGAGTTATTAAGCATATGTATATTAACCAATTAGGAATCTTAAAGAAATAGGAAGAATTTATATAAGAATCATAATAGCCATATAAACATGTATAGATCTGAAATGAATCATAAAACAACAACAAACCATAACACCAATGTGATAACGGAGTTTAGAAATCTCACCTATGTCTTCGGCCCTTTGTCTCAATGGGTGAGGTTTTCTTATTTTTGTTCAAATCTAAATAAGTACATAACAGTAGTGCCAAAAGGTTACAAAAATGATCTGGTCTTGTTCTACCAGAACTATAGAATCCAACAGAAGAAACGACACTCAAATCAAATGAACGGAGCTCCCAGAAATGGCCTGCAAAGGTGCGCTCCTCAACAGCTTCCCTGCATAAAAATGGTTTTGGCTTGGAAAATATTCAGCATAATCCTGCTCTGAATGTCCTCTCATGGCCTCAATAAGGCCTGGTTTATATAGATCTGCAGTTGGTAACCATCTCCCAACTTCCCCCCAAGATCTGGCCTCAAAAAGGGCCCAATATCCCCCAATATTGGCCAAAAATCTCCAAAATTGTTAATAAAATCATTAAAAAACCATATAACAAAGTATTAAAAACCAAATTTGCACATAAATAGGGTGCATCCCCTTTTTAGCTATCCCATGCTCGTATTAGACACATCCATGTGTCCAGGCGCTAAGTGTTTGTGCATTGGGCCCCCTTGAATGTCGGCCCTTGGACGCATGTTGGGCCATGTGGTCGTGGCTAACCCTCCATACGATAACGCTAATTTTTCTATTACCTGGTCTGTGGACTTTTCTTATTCCCCCCTGTCCTAGGCATGCACCCCCTCTACAGGGTCACATGGCTTAATGTGGCCAAGTGTCATCCCCCTAGGAACTGCACGATGGCCCTTAACCCACAAGAACCGGTCACATGGCGCAATGTAATAGGATCAAGGTCCGCTCTGCGCGCTCCGTTGATGGTCGTAGCCCCGAGCACTATGCCAAGGTTGGCGCTGGTGGTTAATCCCGGATTTCGTGGCCCCCCACACCCATGGCATATATGTGTATTGAAGCGTCGGTGTAAGGTTATATGGGGTAGAAAATGTAATCGCGGGTTGGGGCTAAGCCCCAGCCCTTTCCACCTCCTTTTTACCAAAAATGAAACTTTAAATAATTATAATGCCACATATGTTTAAGACCTAATTGATGGGTGGATTGGATAGTCCGACCCTGCGAAGACTATTGCTCGGACAGAGGTCCAGTGGTCGAACCTCATGTGCTCCAAACAAATTTTGCAAAGAAAACCAACGATCCAATCCATGGGTGCCATGTGGAAGCCCATGTCTAGGCCACATGGCACCTCCCCACTCGCCATCATAAATGGCACTTGTCAACCTTCGATTGGACCAGCTCTGCCACACGTGCCTTCCATGTCATCTGCCATGTCAGTGCTACTTGCCCGGTCATTGTCTACCATGTGTCGCCATTCGGGCATGCCACATGTCGTCATACAGGAGTGCCACATGTCACCCTTACAGTGGTGACACGTGTCACCCCGGATTGGTCCACCTATCTTGTCCACATCAACATCCATATGCCCATTCATCCTGCCATGTGTCACCTCCAGAAGTTACCAACTTTGTCTGCTAAATCAGTCGTATGGCTTGTACAGTCAGCTGCCATGTGGCACTGTACGGATTGTACGGTCTATAAAGTCATCATTTTTTGCATGTTTGGCAAAAAGAACAGATCTCCATAACTTAAGCATACGACGTATGTTTGAGCCCGTTCAAGTTGCGTTGGGTTCGTATCGACGAGGCCTATGCACACGTCCGTTTTGAATCCATTCTAAGAACTTTGATTTTTAGGCCTTTCTTAGCCCCATCAAGCTCCTGGATCTGATTCTGGATCACACCTCCCAACTAAGGACCTTTTGGTCCCCAAAAGGTTATTAACTAGTCATCAAGCTCGGGATAGGCCACCCGGCTTGTTCTCTATCTTTGAACTCTGTCTTGTGCACCTGTCTCATCAAGATCAATTGTAACACAATCATGAAAAATGATAGCATATTGTTAGCCATTTGTACCCTGTCACATCTTAGTGAAGCCACTATCATCCATGTAGACAACATTACTAATGATAGCATCAAAAATATGACTGCAAACGAGCTGATATGTTTGTAATATTTGCACGACATTAGCTTATCTTGAAGCAAACTGTGATTGATTTTCCATTCTACAATCATCTCTTGTTCTTGCTTAAGATCGATTACTTGACTTGAAACAATTATAGGTGAGTTTCCTTCTTTAATTGTTTCATTGTTTGAAGAGTTTTATTTTCCTTTACATGATGAGCATGAACCACATAATCTTGACTTGCTTTGGTTAACTGATATTGATTCTTTGTCTTGTAGAAGATTGCTTTACAATCATATAAGTATGGACTACCTAAGACCATTCCACATTCACTTAGTGGTACTACATCACATGTTACCTCGTCCACATACTTATATGAAATTGTAAATTTTAATGTGCATTTGATGATTGTTTCTTGTCCACTTAAGTGTGTAAGGCTTATGATGTAGTTGTGTTTTTAATCCCAAATGCTTAACCAATTCCTATGAAATTAAGTTTGATTGAGATCCACTATCTATCAATGTGTCAATCTTAGTGTGTCGCATGATGACCCTGATGTGAAACAAGTTACTTCTACAATCAATTCCTTCACCAATTTTACCTGTCATACCAACCAATGAGACCTTAGATTCATCACCTGAATCTGATCCCAAGTTTGTGGGTCGTGTTGTTGTTGCAAATGTTTGCCTCCCTTTCTTTTCCTTGAACCGCTTTGGCCTCTTCTCGGAATGCAATTTCCAACAACGGTCCTCATCATGCCCCTCTTTCTTGCAATACTTGCAAGAGGGTTTCTCTTCCTTTCTTGTCACTACATTTGACTTCTTTCCATGCCACTTCCTTTTGTCCTCTTTCCTTGAAGACGATTCCCCTGATACACCAACACATGTTTTCCCTGCTTCAATGTATGTCGCTTGAACAGAAACCTCATCAAGATTAGTTGGTCCAAACGTGAATACAGTATTTCGAATATGTGCAGGTAAACCTCCTTTATACTTCATAAGAGTTTCTTGGGTATGTAAAGGAATATCTAACATCAATGCCATTTTTCGAAAGCCAGCTGTATATTCTTGCATTGTTTGTCATTTTCTTAGTTTTAAAGCTTGTCATTCAATTAACGCTTTCTCTTTAAAACCCAAAGTATAGAATTTCTTTCTAAGTGAAGAAATGAAACTTTGCCATGATGGAAATACATTACCCACTAGTTGCGTGCCATTTTGCAACTTGCTTTGCCACCATATGATTGTTGTGCCTACAAGTCTCAATGATGCCAACTTGATATGAGTTGTCTCATCCTTGATCTTTTGCACACTACAATAAACCTCCATCTTTCTGACCCAATTTTCAATTCTCTCTGCATTAACTTCACCATCATATATGGGTAATTCGAATTTAACATCAAGTTTTAATAAAGGCATTTCATTCTTATGTTTATGAACATGTTTCTTTGCATTGGATTTAGAAATTGAACTTGAAGAAGAAGGAGAAGAAGGAGGTGAAGATGGAGGTGAAGGAGGAATTTGAGGAGGATCCTCTCCTTCTTCACTTTTTCCCTTTTAAGATTCACCAAGAACTAGTCTCTTTCGTTCCAAGTAATCCTCATACAAAACCTTCATCATCTCCAACATAGAAAATAAAGTTTTTCGAAACTCTTTCTCATTCTGAGAAAGTCCCTCTTCCGATGAAATCTTCTCTCTTTGAGAAGTTATCTTTCTCAATCCAATCAATGGATTCTCTTCAACAACATCTCCTTCACCACGAAGTATCTTTTCCCTGGTTAACATGCAAAACTCAAATCCAAACGTCAACTAGCTCTGATACCACTTGATCCGAAAAGATCTTTTAAATGACAATGGTTGAGTAATTAAGCACGTGTGTATTAACCAATTAGGAAGCTTAAAGAAAGAGGAATAATTTATAGAAGAATCATAATAGCCATATAAACATGTGCAGATCTGAAATGAAGCATAAAACAATAGAAAACCATAACACCAATGTGATAACAGAGTTCGGCAATCTCGCCTATGTGTTCAAGCCTTTGTTTCAGTGGGTGAGGTTTTCTTATTTATGTTCAAAGCTCAATATGTAAATCCCAGCAGTGCCAAAAGGTTACAAAACTGATTTGGTCTTATTCTACCAGATCTCTAGAACCCAACAGAAGAAACGACACTCAAATCGGATGAACGAAGCTCCCAGAAATGGCCCGCAAAGGTGTGTTCCTCAACAACTTCCCTGCATGAAAATGGCTTTGGCTTGGCAAATATTCAACATAAAACTTCTCCGAATGTCCTCTCATGGCCTCAAGAAGGCCTGGTTTATATAGATATACAGTTGGTAACCATCTCCCAACTTCCCCCCAATATCTGGCCTAAAAAAGGGCCCAATATCCCCCAATATTGGCCAAAATCTCCAAAATTGTTAATAAAATCATTAAAAAACCATATAATAAAGTATGAAAACCCAAATTTGCACATAAACAGGGTGAAACCCATTTTTAGCTGGCCCCTGGTTGTATTAGACACCTCCATGTGGCCAGGTGCTAAGTGTTTGTGTACTGGCCCCCCCTGAATGTCAACCCCTAGACGCATGTTGGGCCATGTGGTCGTGGCTGACCCTCCACATTCTAACGCTAACTTTTTTGTTACCTGGTTTGTGGCCTTTGGTTATTCCCCCCTGGCCTAGGCGCGAGCCCCCTTTACAGGGTCACATGGATTAATGTGGCCAAGCATTAGCCCCCTAGGGGTTGCACGCTGGCCACCCATCTTGTTCTCTGTCTTTGAACTCTGTCCTGTGCACCTGTCTCATCAAGATCAACTATAACACAATCATGACAACTGACATCATATTGTTAGCCATTTGTACCCTGTCACATCTTACTAAAGCCACTATCATCCATGTAGACAACATTACTAATGATAGCATCAAAAATATGACTACAAACGAGTTGATATGTTTGTAATATTTGCACGACATTAGCTTATCTTGAAGCAAACTGTGATTGATTTTCCATTCTACAATCATCTCATGTTCTTGGTTAAGATCGATTACTTGAATTTAAACAATTATAGGTGAGTTGCTTGCTTGAGTTGCCTTCTTTAATTGTTCCATTGTTTAAAGATTTTTATTTTCCTTTATATGATGAGCATGAACCACATAATCTTGACCTTCTTTGGTTAACTGATATCGATTATTTGTCATGTAGAAGATTGTTTTGCGATCATATAAGTATGGACTACCTAAGACCATTCCACATTCACTTAGTGGTACTACATCACATGTTACCTCGTCCACATACTTAGATGAAATTGCAAATTTTAATGTGCACTGCTTGGTTATGTGCATTTGATGATTGTTGCTTATCCATTTAAGTGTGTAAGGCTTATGATGTAGTTGTGTTTTTAATTCCAATTGCTTAACCAATTCCTATGAAATTAAGTTTGATTGAGATCCACTATCTATCAATGTGTCAATATTAGTGTGTCGCGTGATGACCCTGATGTGAAACAAGTTACTTCTACAATCAATTCCTTCACCAATTTTACATGTCATACTAACCAATGAGACCTTAGATTCATCACCTGAATCTGATCCCAATTTTGTGGGTCATTTTTTTGTTGCAACTGTTTGCCTCCCTTTCTTTTCCTTGAACCACTTTGGCCTCTTCTCGGGATGCAATTGCCAACAACGATCCTCATCATGCCCCTCTTCCTTGCAATACTTGCAAGAGGGTTTCTCTTCCTTTCTTGTCACTACATTTGACTTCTTGCCATGCCACTATGTTTTCTCATCTTTCCTTCCTCTTTCATTAATCTTCCTAATTGGTTAATCAACACATGCTTAATAACTCAACCATAGTCGTGTAAAAGATATTTTCGGATCAGGTTCTTACAACACCCCAAAAATGATTTATCATCCAAGATCTGAATTTTAAAACTAAGAAATTAAAACTATTTGAAAAAATAAAACACACCAAACTTTAACTCCTTGTGTTACTGGGACCCTGTTGTTACCAAGTTATCGTTTCGCACATGTTAGATCATCATAAATAAAAACACACTTTTGCATAAAATAAGGAAAAACACACTTGCATTAAAAGAAAAACACTTATGCATGAAAGGGAGAGGGCAACCTAACTTTGGAGCAACCCCACTAAAGTGGATGTGTGGGATCTTCCCTCACATCTTACTATATTCTCTCCGCCCTTAGGTTGTCCTTAAAATCAATCCAAGACCATTAAAGCAATCTAATTCAAATACTACCTATTACTGCGACAATGACGCCAAAATGTTGGTACAATTATATGTATAATATATTACCAAACATAAATTATCGATCAATATTCGTAATCAATAGAGTTGTTACACTATATGTGCCGACAATAGATGGTTTAACTATGTATGATGAGTATAACCTACATAAGAAAACACTTTCAAACCAAATACTTTGTTTTCACACTTCAAAGATAACACTCTTCACACAATTCAAAAATTAGAAAGCAAAACTCATAGACAAGCATATGATCTAAAGATCTTGCTCAGGTGACTAATCTGTTCATTGTAGGATCATGAAGAAGAAATATGAACTTTGACTATGTCACCTGCATCATCTATACTAAAAACAATTAACACACTGCATACTCTCAAAAGAAAGCATCAATCAATTCTAGAAGAAATAGCAGGTAGAGGAAGACACTCCATTGTAGGTGCATGTAGGGTGAGATATGGAGGTCTTGATTGTGCCTGTGTTTGCAAGATATAATCTAATCAATTCTGAAATAAAATCTAGGTGTAGTGAGATATTCCATTATAGGTTCATGTAGGGTGAGAGATGGAGATCTGATCTCATTTCCTATAACAACTCAATTCAATAATAACTTGCAAGCAATCCCTATCTAATTTTGCACACTTCTTCAAACCAATGATATTCATAAAGTAAATCAATGCAACTTGACAATTATGAAAAAAACTATTTTGTTCCTACACAAGAAACATAAGTTTTTATGAGATGTTCCATTTGTTGGCTCATGTAATGTGAAGGATGGACTCTCAAACTGTTCCTGTACTGCCACACTTTGCAATCAATTCTAATAGTGAAATCAAAATAAAATAACACGAAATCAAAACAAGAAGTACATGAAATGAAAATCTATACTAATAATTTACAATGATCTTACCAAGATGGATTGGTGGGCCCTTGTTGATTCCAACATGGAAGCTTTTAGATCAACATATGCTAAATTCTAAAACACACACAGGATCATTGAATTCAAACTTACATTAATCTTCAACATGTAAATTTACAAAAAGAGTATGTTTAGAAATCCAATCTACAGAATAACAATTCCTCCTTCTCTCCTTAGACCTATGAGGTCTTATTTATACACAAAATCCATGGAGGAATGGGTGAAACTGAATCCCCAAACTCATAAAACAAATTTTACAATTTTAGGATAATCCCAAAAATCTGGGTTTTTCATCAATTTGGGAAGATTCAAGTTAGAGATCCACCCATATCTTCTACACCAATTCAAATTTTGTAAAAGTGTCTGCAACTTACTCAATTTTTCACATTCTAGACAAAACCCATATCGTATAAATTCTAGATCTGATACCATCTGCACAAAAATCGAGACGCAAGTTGGAAATTTGAGATTTTTGCTAATTTTTGCAGAATCATTCCCCTTGAGCTGGAGGTCCACACTTATGAGATGGGTGAATTATGACTCACAAATATGCATGTAAATGTCTCTCTAGACAAAAACCCATGTCCCCTATTTTCCTCTAGAAACATTCCAAATTTTCGAACTATTTCTAGTAACGAACGGTTGTTGATGCTGGTACTGGATGAGCACATCATTGGTATCGGATGAGTGCAGAATTGGTACCGAACGAGATGAGTACTGGATGAACTTAGAAATAGGTACCATATGAATAGGGGTTGTTTTCATAAGGTCTGACTAGATCACTCAAAGTAATTAGAGAGCTTAAAACATCAAATATTCAATCCAAATCATTAATAAATCATCATAAATCATGATTAAACATAAGTTACCTCATGTGTACACAATAATGGATAAAAGACATGTATGTTGAGGAAAATAGAAACATAGTGCATATGTATGAGGCAAAATTGGTCAGGATATGGGACAATACAAGGCAATTGGAGGTGACAAAAATGAGGCTCAACAATCATTCTACCATTTTTCTCTAACTACACTCCTTCCATGATCTCGATTTCACTTATTTCATCCATGTTCTGTAATATAAATTTTAAAATATGAGTCT
>ML833996.1:0-26493 GCA_009831015.1 Picea engelmannii | reverse complement strand
GCTCATCTCCAACTTCCTCCCAAAATTTAGGCTCCAAAACTACCCAATAACTCCCAAAAACCATTAAAAATAGGCTTAATTACCATTAAAACCCAAAAATTGGTTATAAAACCCACTTTATAGTTAGATTTGGGCATAAGCCCCCTTTTGCCCAGCGCGTGCCCCCTTGACAGGGTCATATGGGTTCATATGGCCAAGCGCTAGACCAAAGGGCTAAGCGCTGGCCCCTCTCCATACAATACTTTGCAATATATTTTATAATGTGGGTTTTACAACATAAGAAATAATTTGGTGTATTGGCAAAGACCATTTCTTAAGGTGTTGGGCTTGATGGTGGTCATGGGTTCAAAACCCATGGACCCTAAAACATATTTTTTTGAAACATGCCACTTAAACTGATGACTGGGTGCCACATGGCTACCCATGACTGGGCCACGTGGCATCTCCCCATTTGCCGGATTAATGTCACTTGTCAGTTATTGATTGGTCTAGTTGCCTGCCACATGTCTGCCTTGTCAGCGAACCTGCCCAATCACCATCAGCCAGAGAGTGCCACGTCATCTCCTGCACAGTCAGCATGCTGATGTCATCAACATTGACTTTTTGACCAGTTGACCTTTGACTTTTTACCTGTTTGGGCTTCCGATCAGAATGCGATAACTTTCGCATACGAATCCCATTTGACAAAGTAAATATACCGCCAGAATCAGGAAGACGAGACAGACGCAATGGCATTGGTTTCGTCAGATTCTGAGCACTTTCATTTTTTAGCATTTTTCAAGCCCTATCAGGCTTCTGGATCCGATTTCGGATCATGTCCCATGAACCCTATCATTCCTTATTCATGTAGAAATTAATAAATGATGTGTTATGGATGGATTTTCATGTATCTCGTGGTAATTTTAGAGCCAAATTTTGATTCATGTAAGTAGAGTTTCATGTATGGTTTATTAAAGAGCTTCATTGCTAACAAATCGTTGCTACAAGATGATCTTTTTCAGTAGAGGCAACAACGATCAAAATAAAAAAGGCAGGGGAAATTGGAATCGAGGCCATCGAAGGCCTAGATTCTCTATCCATTTCGACACTGACCCACAGGAATTGAACCAACTTTTCCAAGTTGGGGTTTTTAATTGGGTTGGCCATGGGATACTATACCCTCGACCAGAGAGACCCCCTTTCCAGCAGCCTCCGAATTTTCCTAGAATCTTTGTACCCCCGCATGTATCTATGCAGCCTAAGCCTCCCACCAATGATGGTTGGCAGGAAATTTTTGACCAACCTTCTTCCCATCGCCATGGTTGGCCCACTGCCTCACTACCATTATCGTCGCCACCACCTCCAGTCAATCCATATGCACAAGCCACCCATGTTGTCTCTCCAGTGAAATCCTCCCACGCCAAAAAAATATTGAAGACCGACATCCCGCAACTTGAACTTGATAAATGAAAAGCAGTGGCCTCCCCTTATAGCCCATCCACTGACTCCTCTAAATCTGTCTCTTCTCGCCTCCACTTGAAAGATGATTGTTGCCTTGTAATTAGTGTCATACAGCCCAAGGGGTCTAATTAACAAGGGGCTATTTCATAAAATTCCAAGGGAGACAGCAGCGAGAAAAGAAAATATGCATCTCAAAACAACAAATATGTCTTTTAAGTGTTATTTCTTATGATTTTCAGTTATATGTACAATTTTAATGATTTTCAGCATAATTCAGACAAAAAGTATTATGTTTGGACAACAAGTACTTTGGATATTATGTGGATAATGTGGATGTATATATTATTTTGGGATATAATTTAAATTATTGTTGATATTCAAATACTCAGTTTAAAATTCCACGGGAGTTACAAGGGTGTCCTATGGTCTAAGTGATTATTGGTTGTATTTTATATTTGATGATTAAAAGGAAGAAATGATGGGAGTCACAAGGGGTCCCACCTATTTTGGTTATTATTAATTAAGACCCTTAATTATATATTATTATTATGTATTTCTCCTAAACTAATTTGTTAAGTTAATTTGACTTAACTAACAAAAGTAGTTGAACTACTTCAACTGATTGGGAAAAGAATAAAATCTCAATTGAATGAAGAGACAAGGAGAACCACAGTACTGAGGTTTTCTGTCTAATGTTTGAGATAGTTTCAGTTTTCTTTCACTTCTGAAGTATTTGAAAGCCTAATCCTCTTGATGAAAACGAGGTCTTATTGAAGGCAGCTAGATTCAAAGATGAATTATATCTTTCAACAACTTGTCTTTAAGGTGTTTAACTTGTTCTTGATAGTTTGTGTACTCTTGTTTGTTTATGAATTAATTTTCATATCTGATAAATAATATTTTACAGATTCAAGTGGTAGCATGTTGTGGCAAGATGATTCGGATCATTAGATTTCAGTTTCATTTCGATGTCAGAGTCTTTTTGTATGGTTCCCATGAGAGATCTCTAAATTTGTCTTTGGTCCCTACCCTCGCAGGGGTTTGTAAAGAAGGAATACATTTTTTTGTATCTTAGAATTGAATAAAAACGAGTATTGTCATGTATCATATTTGTGTTTATTGACTTGGTTCTTCATTTTCATTTCTTTCTCTATGTCTATTTTAAATGTAAACCCTATAGACATATAGCTAGTTTAATTTTCAGTTAATTTTTGTTGTTTCAAATATAAACTTTTAAAAATCAACCTCGATCCTATGTAATTAATACTCTCGGATTGGGTGAATGTTTTGAGGCTATAAACCCTGGGTAACATTCTCAACTATCTTGTCCTATCCAGATAAATTTTGAAAATGATTGAGTAAGGACTCTCATACCTTTTCCTCAACATTTATTTGGCAACCATACTGGGGACTAAAAAAAAAAAAATACTCATTATCCATATTTCACTAGTTTCATGTATTTTAATACTTTGTATTTTCATATTTATTGTTTATATGATTTTCTATTTATAAGTTTTTGTTTTCCTTTTTCCATGAATCTATCGAATCCTATCTTGCAGGATCATGTATAAATCTAACTTGATCTCATTCTCAATGGTTGGTTGTCTTCTTTTCGAGGGTAAATTATGGGAATCTTCTCAGAACCATATTGATGATTTCCTTAGCTTTTGTCAATCTATTGGGGTTTATCATATACATACTTTTGCAGATCTTTTTCCACTTTCCCTTCGTGGTAAAGCAGGAGACTAGTCTAGACATATAGTGTCTAGTCAACTTTTCACGGGGGAATCAATGTTTGTAAAGTTTCTTATCGACTTTCCTCCTCCGCCTATATTTCATGACTTTGAATTTCTACCTGAAAGAATCCATGATCCTCCTCGATGTAACTTTTTCTATGGTCCTCATGAACAATTAACATGTGTATTGTTCTTAAAGGCTAAAAATGAATATCACACAAATCCCTATATCTTCATAACAAGTCTACGGGAGAACAATCATGCATCTTGTAGTGCTATATTCACAGAGGGTTGTAAGGATTATTGTCCTGATATGTCTATTAATCCTACTTCTGACAATGTTTTATTTGATGCCTTCCCCTTTAATGATGACCTTTTTGAATTATATTCTACTCAAGATCAACTTGTGTCTAATCAAGTATCTTCATGGATGAATCCGGCATGGAGGATTTTCTTGATTTGAATAGCATTATCCCTCATATTTCTCATGACCATGATGAATATGATGAAAGAGGGGAATCAAGGGGCCATATAGATTCATATGTTGGCTCTCCTTCTAAAAATTCCCATAAGGATAATCAAGATTTTACATTGCAGAATTCCTTCACAATCCCATTGTTTCAATTCAAAGAGGTTGAGGAATTCAATGACGATACTCATATCTCCCTTGCATGCATGATTTTTTTTTATGATGATAAATCTAAAGGGATTCCTATGCATTTGAATCCTTTATTTTATCCCTCGGTGCATGGTAGTTATCTTCCTGATCAGGAGATCGCAATGATGACCTTATAATTCTCAAATATCACATTAACTCCATCATCTTCATCAAAACTTCTAACCATAATTATAATGTTATTGATCATGTGCATATGTCCAATATCAAGCTGAAATCTCGTCTTGTTGGTTGGCATGTCCTGCAAGATGGTAATCACTTTTTATGGATCTTGATAGGCCCATTACCCTTGCTACATGCATTTGTCGGTTGGCAAGGTGATAGACACTCTTTATGCATTATATTTCAATTCATTAATCATCCATCCAAAATAGATGATGCATTTCTCTATGCAAAATTCCATCCTACCTGACTCCAAGAATGTTTTTTCATTCTTTTGTACATAAATAATAAATTGGGTTTTAAGTTTTGTCTTTCGTTTTTTCTGTTCTATTTAGATTGCGTGATATTTTGTCCAGATAAAGTCTAGATCCGTTTTTCCATGATAGTGTCCTTCTGTAAGTATTGTTGATCCATAAAAATCAAGTTACACAACTATCACGATGTCCTCCTTGTGGACATCGCTGAAATTTCTTTCTGCTTCCAAGTACCACTGTTAGATAGTTGATTTTGTCTTCTTCCCTATTTCTGCTATCCCTTTCTTCCCTCCATCCTGAGATTCAAAAGAGCATACCAAAAAATTTATCCTTAAAATAGAAACAAGTTTACTGTGACCAACCAAATATTATGCATACAAGGTCGAACCCCCTCATACGTACCACTTTTCATGAGTTATTCCCCAAGATCTCGTCTCATTATTTCCCTTAAACCGCCTCACTTCCCCCCATTTCATAGTCATTCTGGTCATTGTTTCCTTGATCTATGATTCACCGTGCCATGAAACCAAATATTCTTAGTTATTAATCTGTTGGGAACATATTTCCCTGTGGAGTCGCCAGTTTATTAACCCTTAAGAGTGCAACGTTGGGTACCATGCTCGCAAATGATTGCCAAGCCTTATTATTTAAATTATATTAATAATACACAAGTAGGTGGGACCCCTTGTTTGACTAATGGAACTATGGTGGAGAAGAGACACTTATATTTTGTTTACTTATGTGTTGATCGCATCACAAATGCTATAGCTCATTCACTTCAAATCGTAGATAAAATTCTTATGATAATAATTTATGGGCAATATGGTTAAAACAATGGAAAAGGTGGTCTTGATTATCTCTTGCAAAATGTGTTATGTTGCTTTAATAGGTAAAGGAATAATACTCCAATTTGAATTTGATTTTACATGGATTATGGGTGACCACTCCAACCCTTATTACAATTGTGGTGTGCATTGTTTGATTGCAATGTTAGTGGCATCCCTAAGAAACTAGTCATATATTAATTGGAATGGGGCAAGGGTTGGCACATTTTAGAATTTGATCGTATGCAAACTTTGGATTAATGGGTTTGCATTTTTAATTGGAAATGGTAATGGAACGTGATATGGATAGCGCATTTGGCTCGTACTAGATATGAATGAAGGCCAAGGGAGAAGAGACGTGCAGTAAATGCACATCACTCTTACTCTCCTCGAGCCCACCACCCTAGCCATTTGCATTGCCCTCTATTAGTTGTTGTTGCTTCACCTTGCTCGGTCGTGGAAGAGGTATACCTCCTGGTCATTTCTCCTTGCACCATATTTTACAAGTATGGAGTTTCTCTTACTTTTCCATCCATGAAATTCGCTCTGCCCTTAAATCAAAATGTTGGCTCTGATTTCTCTTGGTCTGTGTAATTCTCAAGTTGTAATGACGTTTTTTTACTGTGTATTTATGGTTGCATCCTTGGTTTCTAGTGGTGGTTGTTCTGAGACTATTGGAATTAAAAAATGGTCACGGTGTCTTTGTTATGTGTAACTGTTCGCAAATATTTGTTGAGTAAAATTTTTTGGTTGGGCCTACCTTGCCTATGGTTCTTTATTGTGGGTTTGGTCTCCCTGTTGAAATGGGTCATCTATGCCTTACTTCTGGGTTTTTTGAATACTCCACCTATAAATTAACATTGTTGGTCTCTGTGGTTAATATACCCATGCCATAACCTCAACCCTATGACTATTGAGGTGAAGCACCTGTGGAGTGAACGTTTCATGCTATGCAACTACCAAACCCTTTGTTTAATTGCCCTAATGTCTATACCACTTACTATCATTGATATATATCGAACCCTATGCATTACAGTGAAGGCATTGCTTAGTTCAGTTTGAGTTTGATGAGAGCACTATTCTTTCTCGGTTACTTGGACACGGGTTTAATTGGTCTCTTGCTTGGAAATTGTGGAAAGAGTCTTGTACTCACCTATTCACTGGAAGTTACAGTCTGTTTAAGCTTGTGTTTCCGATAGGAAATATTACTTATCTTGGTTAAATCATCATGTTTTGTTGTTTACGAAAGCACCTATGTTTGAAATGTTTGATGCTTGAATTGAATAATACTGCCCAGAATGAAATTAAAAAGGGTTGCAGTGAACGGTGGTTCGATTTAATGATGGCTATGAGTTTTTTTTTTGGAGCGTCGTGTGTGACCCTGTGGGATTTAAAGGACCTTTGTTGGGGTTGATGTTATGAATCATGGCTCATCCACTCTAATATTATTGTTGTATTCCTATAGCGATTGTGATGTTGTTCGTCGATTTTGTTATATAATGAAAGTATTGTTATCATGGTTACTTTAGTTAAATAATTATGGGCATATCAAATATTCTACTGTGTAATACAGTTTGAAGGCCAACGAGCAATTTTGTTAAAGAAAGCATCAGTTTGGGTTATTGTTTTGGAAATATAAAAAAAATTAAACTTTAAAAGTTTGGATAGACATATATTTTGATTGGATCAGAGATAGCATGTTTTGATTTTCACTTGAACAGTATCCATAAATTTTCCCTATAATTCTACCATTTTTCACTAATTACACTCCCTCCACGATCCTGATTTCAATTATTTCATCCCTATTTTGTAATATAAATTTTAAAAGATGAGTCTTTGTGAAATAAAGGGAAGTTGAATCACAAGGGTTGAGGATTGATATTATGAAAAAAAAATTGTAATACACAGTTAATTTGTTTATTAATTGTTGAACAATATTCGTATTTTGATCCCCCTCCATGATATCATTTTTCTCTAATTACAATCCCTATATATTTCCCATGAACCCTATCATTCGTTGTTCATGTGAAAATTAATAAATGATGTGTTATGGATGGATTTGCATGTATCTCGTGGTAATTTTAGATCCAACTTTTGATTCATGTAAGCAGATTTTCATGTATGGTTTATTAAATAGCTTCATTACTGACAAATCATTGCTACAGGATGAGATTTTTCAGTAGAGGCAGCAATGGTTGAAATAACAAAGGCAAGGGAAATTGGAATCAAGGCCATTGGAGGCCTAGATTCTCTATCCATTTCAACGTTGACCCATAGAAATTGAACCATCTTTTCCAAGATGGGTTTTTTAGTTGGGTTGGCCATGGGATACTACACCCTCAACCAGAGAGACCCCCTTTCCAGAAGCCTCCAATTTTCCTGGAATTCCTATACCCGCACATGTATCTATGCAGCCTGAGCCTCCCGCCAATGATGGTTGGCAGGAAATTGTCATCCAAACTGCTTCCCATCGCCATGGTTGGCCCACTGTCTCACTACCATTGTCATCGCCACCACCTATAGTCAATCCAAATGCACAAGCCACCCATGCTTTCTCGCTAGTGTAATCCTCCCATACCAGCAAACTAATGAAGAATGGCATCCTGCAACTTGTACTTGATAAAGGAAAAGCAACAGCCTCCCCTTCTAGCCCATCCACTGACTCCTCTAAATCTGTCTCTTCTCGCCTCCACTTGAAATATTATTGTTACCATGTAATTAGTGCCATACAACCCAAGGGGTCTAATCAACCAGGGGCTATTTAAGAAAAGTCCAAGGGAGACAGCAGTGAGAAAAGAAAATATGCATCTCAAGACAACAAATATGGTTTTAAAGTGTTATTTCTTATGATTTTCAGTGATATGTACAGTTTTAATGGTTTTCAGCATAATTCAGACAGTAAGTATTATTTTTGGATAACAAGTATGACTTTTGGACAACAAGTACTTT
The DNA here is from genome assembly GCA_009831015.1 of Picea engelmannii. Taxonomy (NCBI): domain Eukaryota; kingdom Viridiplantae; phylum Streptophyta; class Pinopsida; order Pinales; family Pinaceae; genus Picea; species Picea engelmannii. The sequence continues at coordinate 18,452 of ML833996.1, read as the reverse complement.
GGATACTCTATGGATAATGTGGATGTATATATTCTTTTGGGATATAATTTAAATTATTGTTGATATTCAAATACTCAGTTTAAAATTCCACTAGAGTTACAAGGGTGTCCTATTGATCCAAAAGGGATCCATAGAAGACTAAGGATAGCTCAGAACTCGCAAAAGAAACTTAGGAAGCTCAAAATGGCCTCAATAGACAGAGAAAGGGAAAAAATTAAAAGTCCTCAAAATTCATTGAAAGTGGCATCATCGTGAAGAGTGTGTCGCAATATTTCCAACGGCGCAAACGACTCGTCAAACAGAGTTATGGATCGAAAGATATTTGCGGTCAAAGTTTGGTCAACTTATCCCAGTCAGCAGGGGATGAGTCAGCATTTGTACTATTGATAGCAGCATCAGTACGGATGACATCAACATTTGTACAACATACATGGCACATGCAGGAGGCGACATGTGTCATGATGACATTAACATGGTGATGTGGCAGCACTAGAGGCTGCCACGTGTCACTCATTTTTGGAATTTTTGGGTCATTTCGTGGACCAATAAAAATGTTCCATGTGGCAGTCCATACATCCATGTGGTAGACCGTATGGTGACATAGCAGCTGACGTGGTAGAATTATGTGAAATCTGAGGTGGAAGACCATACACTGACGTGGCAAGTGACTGTACAGTTGGTTGGCATGGCCCAATGGTTGGCTGCAACATGGCCTAGTCACGAGATTCCACGTGGCAGTGGGAAAATTCCCAATGAGGGCCCGAGAATGAAATTCCAAAATAAAAAAAACAATGGCGGTCCACCAAATCCAGCGGAACCCCGCCAAATCTGGCAGCCCAATGGACATATCTGAACTACCTCCAAGTTGGTGGAACCACTACGTATATATATGCACATATGTTATAACCAACACCCAAAAGGAGAGGCTCGTGGGCTCGACCCCGGGACCTCCCCCAATATATATGCCTTAACAATAACTCTGCCAACCACTAGGCCAAACGACCTTCGTTATTTACAACGCCCGAATTATTATTTAAAAATTGAAATTCACCCAGTGCAGGGGGGAGGCACGTGATGGTACGTCCGAGCACAGTTTACGAGGAAGTTTTTGGAGTTAATTGCATGTTGCAGGACATAGAAACCAAGACAAAATTTATCTTAGGCCTGGGAGTGCCAGAGTCGAATTGAGGCGTGGAGACAGTAATTTTTAGGTAATTCAACGCCACGAATTGAATGGTGTTGTGTGTTTTCTAATCTGATCAAAACTTCTGCAGCTTGATTCCAGAATGAGGTATACTTATGTATTTTGCCAAATTATTTTGTTGAGTTAATAAAAAGGCCTACCCATTTGAGAGCAGGACCCGGAGACGTAGTCCACTAGGGAAGAACTCCGTTATCAAGTTTTTGTGTTCATATTTGATGCTTATGTCTCTTCATTATTGAGTTTTTCCTTCTTTAATGGTGCATTTTAATTTATGCTCATTTAATACAATTCTTTATAAGTCACTTCCATGAAAATATCCCAGATCATGTTGGTATCAGAGCAATCATATTTGACGTGAATTGTTGAGTGTGAATGCTTACTAGGGCCAAGCATAAGCAGGGTGAATTAAATTGTAAGAATTTCAATGTTGAAGTTGGCCAAGCATCTCAAAGGAAGAAAATGGAAGAAGAGGACAAGTGTGACAAACAGGAGAAAAACTTCCATACTGTATTTTATCGCATGTCAGAAATAGTCGAATGAATGTATGGATATTATGAGAAGAGGATGAAGAATAAAGGGAAGAAAAAGGAAGCACAAGTTGATTATGATGCTTCGGTAAATCAAGGGGCTGGAGGAGACCCTCCTGAGCCTCCATATTCACCATGAAGTTCCAGTTCTTCTTCCTCTGAGCATTCTCATCATTCTCATCATTCTAGCCATAAAGCCTCTTTTAAGAAACCATTATTAAATATTGATGTAAAATTTGCTTTACCTATGTTTAATGGAGATGATAATCCTGAAAAGCTAGATAATTGGATCCGACAGGTTGAAGTATATTTTCGTGTTCAACAGATTGATGAAGAGGAAGTTAAAGTGAAATTGGCTTCTCTTCGGTTGGAAGGCACAACTCTCGTATGGTGGGAAGGAAAAAATCAAGACAGGAGTAAGTGTGGTAATCTTCTTTCCTCATGGTCGGAATTTAAATTAGCGATAAGGAAGCAATTTTATCCATTGAGTTATTTACATAAAGCAATGATGGAATGGAAAAATTTAAGACAAAGTAAAGGTCAAAATGTACAAAGTTTCACAGAAGAATTTAGGAAGAAATCTCTTGCATTAAACATTTCTTTGGATTCTTATGGAACTTTAATGTAATATATTGGTGCACTTCACAGTTATGTTCATCATACTTTGCTATTTTTTAACCCCACCAGTCTTGACGAAGTTTGTGTGCAAGCCACTCACCTTGAGAATAGGGGAAATCATGTTCAAGAAGATCCCACAAAGAAACCTTCCAATCTGCCATAGAATCCATTTAATAAATTTAAAAGGAATGACAAGAAGATTGCCACAATAAAGAGAGAAGAAAGAAAGCCATCTTGCACTCATTGCAAGAAAAGTGGTCACGGTGATGAACATTGTTGGAAACTACATCCCGAAAAGAGACCGAAACAGTTCGGTGGAAAGGAGAAGACAAAAATTGTTGCTATAGTGCAACAAGATATTGGTTTCGATTCAAGAGACGAAGGAAAGATCACAATGGTTGGAGTACAAGGTAAAGATTCCCTTCATGCTAGTTCAAATTCCAATAATGAATCTCATGATGATGAATGAAAGAAGAATGAATTATTTCACATAAGAGTTTTATCTAAACACACTAAGATAGATACATTGTTTTATCCAGGTTCCAAAGTAAACTTGATATCTGAAGCACTTGTTAAGAAGATGGGTCTTGAAACGAAACCACATCCAAAGCCTTATCCTCTTGGTCGGGTATGTGATAAATAAAAACTTAATTTCACCAAACAATGTAGGTTCATATTTGTTATTGCTGCAAATTTGATTGGTGAAGTGGGTTTGGATGTTGTATCACTTGATATGTGTGGCATAGTATTGGGGAGTCCTTATCTTAATGATAGAAAAGAAGTCTTCTTTCATCATGAGAACAAATACCACCTCACTAAAGGGGGAGTGGAATATATTGTTATAGCTCACAACATGAGGGTAAACACAACACTTGTTAGTGCAAGTCAAATGAAGAGACTCATAAACACTAATAATATATATGTACTCATGGTCGTAAGGGAGAAAGATGTCGAAACATCCGACATTTTCCAAGGATGTGATCCTTCTCATAAGAAAGAATTAATTGATATTGTTTCTAAGTATGATGATATTTTCCAGGAACTAAATGGATTACCTCCTAAGAGGGAAATCCAACATGAAATACATCTTCAACACGGTTCTTCTCTTCCTAATGTGGGGATGTATAGGATGTCAGTTGTAGAGATGACATAGATCAAGAAGCAGGTACAAGGATTATTAGATCAAGTGGTCATCAGGCCCAACTCATCTCCTTGTGGTTCTTTGATCATGATGATGCCAAAGAAATATGGCATATGGCGAATGTGTGTTGATTATCGGGCCTTAAATAAAATCACAGTGAAAAATCAATACCCTCTTCATCGTATAGATGATTTACTTGATCAGTTAAAGAATGTTATTTATTTCACTAATTTGGATTTGTGCAGTGGATACCATCAGATCAAGGTTGCAGAACATGATGCATCGAAGACTTCCTTTAAAACCAAACATGGATTGTTTGAGTGGTTAGTTATGTCGTTTGGGCTTTGTAATGCTCCGACAACTTTCAAGCATGTGATGAATGATGTATTCATGACTTTTCTAGAGGATTTTGTGATTGTATATTTATATGAATTTCTTATATTTAGCGGGACTAGGGATGAACATGTGAGCCATGTAAAGAAAGTATTGGATACTTTGCAAAAGGAAAAGTTGTATGTAAAATTGTCCAAATGTGAATTTGGTAAGACTACACTTGTGTACTTAGGTCAAATTGTAGGCGGAGGACAACTAAAAATTGATCCTTCCAAAATTGATGTAATTGTGAATCGGCCCGAGCCCAAAATTGTAATCGAGATATGGAGATTCTTAGGTGCAGTCCAATATTGGAGGATTTTCATTTCAAACTTCTCCTTTATAGCAACTCCTTTACATGCCTTAACCAGTGTGAATAACACTTTTCAGTGGGGAGGAAAGCAACAAAAAGATTTCGACACTTTGAAGGAAAATATCAGTACCGCACCAGTATTAGCATTGTTGAATCTTCAACAGCCCTTTGAGATAGAAAAAATGCCAACAATTATGCCATGGGTGTGGTATTCATGCAATATCATAAGCCTATCTGTTACCACTCTGAAAATTATAACCAAGATGTTTTTAACTATCCTACATATTATAAAGAGTTGTATGCATTAGTTCAAAGCGTAAAGAAATGGAAGCACTACTTGTTAGGGAAGGAGACAATCATACATACAGATCACCAACCCTTACAATATCTCCAAGCACAAACCAAACTAAAAAAATCTTGACATTACAGATGGATGGGTTTCCTACAAAAATTTCATTTGGTAATCAAGTATAAAAAAGGTACAAGTAACAAGGTAGTTGATATGCTTTCTAGACCTCCTATTGTTGCTTCTATTATTTTGAAGAATACTTCTTTATCTCATGATAGTTATGTGGAACAATATGCCATTGATGAATATTTTAAAGAAGTATATGAGAAGCTAACCCATGGTGCACGGGTAGAGAACTATTATCTGCAGGGAAAACTACTCTACCATCTTGGAAAGTTATGTATTCCTACAAGTGAACGAGTCCATGTAATACGAGAATCTCACACTTCTCTTGTGTCTGGGAATTTTTGGGTAGCAAAAAATATGGCCCATTTGTAGAGGTTTTTTTATTGGCCTCAAATGAAAGCAATTGTAACTAAATATGTAAAGGGGTGTGTGATGTGTTCTACTTGTAATCCCACTAATAGAAAACTGCGGCTATACTCACCACTACCTGTTCCATCCCATCCATGGGAAAGTATCTCCATGGATTTTGTAGGGGGTTTACCAATGTCGAAAGGGGGTCATGAATATTTGTATGTTGTAGTGGATAGGTTCAACAAGATGTGTATCTTAATGCCATGTAAAAAGAAGATCACTGCTTAGCAGACTACTAATCTCTTCTTTCAGTATGTTTGGGTTCACTTTGGGTTACCCACATCCATTATCTTGGATCGAGATACTCTATTCCTTGGGGATTTTTGGAAAAGATTGTGGAGAATGATGGACACCAAGTTGAAGAGGAGAATTGATTTCCATCCATAGACCGATTGATAGATAGAGGTTGTAAATCGAAAAATGGTACTTTTTATTCAGGGCTACTGCAACAAGCATCCCAAAGTATGGGATGAACATATACCCTATGTACAACATGCTTACAACCAAGCCTTACATTCCTTCACTCAATGTTCACCTTTTGAGACATGTTTTGGGTACCTACCTAAGGTTCCTTTGGACTTGATGTATGGGAGAGATGCCAATTCAAATGAAGAAAGAAATGAATACAAAGCCTGCAATTTCATCCAGAGGATCCAGCAGGTACACCAAGCAGTCAGGGAACAGTTGGAGAAAAATCAAGCACAGTATAAATCTCGGCATGACAAACACAGGGTTGATCATCAGTTCCAGGTTGGAGACAATGTATGGCCTCACATCAGCAAGGAAAGATTGAAGGGTGAAGGTAATAAACTCAATCCCATTCGTTATGGACCCTTCACTATTTTGGAGAAAAGTGGTACCAATGCTTTTCGTCTGGATCTTCCACCTTATATGCAGATTTACTTAGTTGTAAATGTTGAGAACTTGAAATTTTTTTAGCCTCCCATGATCATGGATCAGGATGAGAAAATTTCAATACCTTCAGTTGATGAGTTTTCTCCTAATTACTTGGATGAGTTAAAGGTAGATATCATCCTGGAAAGAAGAACGAGGACTTCATGCAGGGGTGATGTTGATTATCTTCGAGTAGGCTTAAAGGGCACACATCCAAGCAAGGAAAAGTGGATTGAGAAGGACAAGGTGAGGGAACTCTTCCCGCACTTATCTGTTGATTGATGAAATATTTTGGTGGTCCAAAAATCTCTTAGTGGAAAGGCATGATCCAAAAAGGATCCAGAGAAGACTAAGGACAATTCAGAACTTGCGGAAGCAGCTCAGGAAGCTCAGAATGGCCTCAGTAGATAGAGAAAGGGAAAACATTCAAAGTCCTCAAAACTCATTGAAAGTGGCATCATCACGAAGAGTGTGTCACAATATTTCCAATGGCGCAAATGGATCGTCAAATGGAGTTACAGATCGAAATATATCTGCGGTCAAAGTTTGGTCAACCTAGCCTAGTCAATAGGGGATGAGTCAACATCTATACTACTGACATCAACATCAGTACAGATGACGTCAGCATCTATACAACATATGTGGCACACACAGGAGGTGACACGTTTCATACTTCCGTCATCATGGTGATGTGGCAGCACCAGAGGCTACCACGTGTCACTCATTTTTGGTATTTTCGTGTCATTTCGTGGACCAGTAAAAATGTACCACATGGAAGGTCGTACAACCACATGGCAGACCGTACGGTGACGTGGTAGGCTGACATGGTAGGATGATGTGGTAGCTGAGGTGGAAGACCGTACACTGACGTGGCAGGTGACTATACACTTGGTTGGTGTGGAGAAATGGTTGGTTGCCATGTGGCCCAGTCATGGCCTTCCACATGGCAGTGGGAAAATGCCCAATGAGGGCCCGAGGACGAAATTCCAAAAATAAAAATAAAAATAATGATGGGTCTACCAAATCCGACAGAACCCCTCCAGATCTAGCGGCTCAATGGACATATCCGAACTACCTCCAATTTGGTGGAACCATTATTATATATATGCACATGCGTTATAACCAACACCCAAAAGGGGAGGCACATGGGCTCGACCCCAAGACCTCCCCCACTATATATGCCTTAACAATAGCTCTGCCAACCACTAGTCCAAACAGTCTTCGTTGTTTACAACGCCCGAATCATTATTTAAAACTTGAAATTCACCCAGTGCAGGGGGGAGGCAAGTGAAGGTACGATAGGGCACAGTTTACGAGGAAGTTTTTGGAATTAATTGCAGGTTGCAGGGCATGGAAACCGAGACAAAATTTATCTTGGGCCAGGGAGTCCCAGAGTCAGATTGAGGTGTGGAGATAATCATTTTTGGGTAATTCGACGCCACAAATTCAATGGTGTTGTCTATTTTCTGATCTGAGTAAATATTCTGCAACTTGATTCCAGAACAAAAGGCCTACCCCATTTGTATTTTGCCAAATTCTTTTGTTGAGTTAATAAAAAGGCCTACCCATTTGAGAGCAGGACCCGGAGACGTAGTCCACCAGGGACGAACTCCGTTATCAAGTTTTTTTGTTCATATTTTATGCTTATGTCTCTTCATTATTGAGTTTTTCCTTCTTTAATGGTGCACTTTAATTTATGCTCATTTAATACAATTCTTTATAAGTCACTTCCATGAAAAGATCTCGAAACACCTATGGTCTAAGTGATTATTGGTTGTGATTTATATTTGATGATTAAAAAGAAGAAATGATGGGAGTCACAAGGGGTCCCACCTATTTTGGTTATTATTAATTAAGACCCATAATTATATATTATTATTATTTATTTCTCCTAAACTAATTTGTTAAGTTAATTTGACTTAACTAACAAAAGTAGGTGAACTACTTCAACTGATCGAGAAAAGAACAAAAGATCAATTGAATGAAGAGACAAGGAGAAAAAAAATAGAAGGAGAACCGCAGTACTAAGGTTTTCTCTCTAATGTTTGAGATAGTTTCAGTTTTCTTTCACTTCTGAAGTATTTGAAAGCCTAATCCTCTTGATGACAGCAGGGTCTTATTGAAGGCAGCGAGATTCAAAGCTGAATTATATCTTTCAGAAGCTTGTCTTTAAGGTGTTTAACTTGTTCTTGATAGTATGTGTACTCTTGTTTGTTTATGAATTAATTTTCATATCTAATAAAGAATATTTTGCAGAGTCAAGTGGTAGCATGTTGTGGAAAGCTGATTCAGATCATTAGTTTTCAGTTTCATTTTGATGTCAAAGTGTTTTTGTATGGTGTCCATCAAAGATCTCTAAATCTGGCTTTGGTCCCTACCCTCCCAAGGGTTTGTAAAGAAGGAATACATTTTTATGTATCTCAAAATTGAATAAAATTGATTATTTTCCTGTCTCATATTTTTGTTTATTGACTTGGTTCTTCATTTTCATTTATGTCTCTATTTCTATTCTAATTGTAAAACCTGTAGACATATAGCTAGTTTAATTTTCAATTTATTTATGTTGTTTCAAATATAAACTTTTAAAAATCAGCCTCGATCCTCTGTAATTAATACTCTCGGATTGGGTGAATGTTTTGAGGCTATAAACCATGGGTAACATTCCCAACTATCGTGTCCTAGCCAGATAAGATTCGAAAATGATTAAGTAAGGTCTCTCATACCTTTTCCTCAACATTTATTTGGCAACCATACTGGGGACTAAAAAGAAAATATATATCCATATTTCCATGGTTTCCTGTATTTTAATACTTTTTTATTTTTGTATTTACTGTTTATATGTTTTTCTATTTATAAGTTTTTTTTTTCCTTTTTCCATGAATCTATCACATCCTATCTTGCAGGATCATGTATAAATCTAACTTGAGCTCATTGTCAATGGTTAGTTGTCTTCTTTTTTAGGGTAACTTATGGGAATCTTCTCATAACCATATTGATGATTTCCTTAGATTCTGTCAATCTATTGGGGTTTATGATATACATACTTCTGCAGATATTTTTCCACTTTCCCTCTGTGGTAAAGAAGGAGACTGGTCTAGACATATAGTATCTAGTCAACTTTTCACGGGGGAATCAATTTTTTTTAAGTTTCTTATCGACTTTCCTCCTCCACCTATCTTTCATCACTTTGAATTTATACCTGAAAGCATCCTTGATCCTCCTTGATGTAACTTTTGCTATGGTCATCATGAACAATTAACCTGTGGATTGTTCTTAAAGGCTAAAAATGAATATCACACAAATCCCTCTCTCTTCATAACAAGTCTGCAGAAGGACAATCATGCATCTCATTGTTCTATATCCACAAAGGGTTGTAAGGATTACTATCCCGGTATGCCTACTAATCCTACTTCTGACAATGTTTTATTTGATTCCTTCCCATTTAATGATGACCTTTTTGAAATATATTCTACTCAAGATCAACTTGTGTCTAATGAAGTAATCTTCATGGATGAAGCTGACAGGGAGGATTCTCTTGATTTGAATAGCATTATCCCTCATATTTCTCATGACCATGTTGAAGATGATGACAAAGGGGATTCAAGGGGCCATATAGATTCATATGTTGACTCTCTTTCTGAAAATTCCCATAAGGATAATCAAGATTTTACAATGCAGAATTCCTTCACAATCCCATTGTTTCAATTCAAAGAGGTTGAGGAATTCAATGACAATATTCATATCTCCCTTGCATGCATGATTTCTTTTGATGATGATAAATCTAAAGGGATTCCTATGCATTTGAATCCTTTATTTTCTCCCTCGGTGCATGGTAGTTATCTTGTTTTTTTTTCAAATTTATTTTTTATTGTTTTTATTTGCTAGCATGTCTTTTACCCGCATGACTAGCCTATGGTCTAAGAAACCGCGACCCAAGGGCATATAAGCCATCAAAATCACCCAGGGATCACACCTAGCCTAGGCCACACCAACACTTAACATGGTTGGATTTTTGTGGGTGTCTCATCCCGACTACTGCAAGTCTCTAACCTTAGTCACCTTATAGAATGAAACCCTTGAAATCTATTTGTGCTAGCGGGATTGGACAATTTAATTCTTTTCTTAATGTAAATTATTAAAAAAAAAATAGTAAATAAATTATCAAGTAATAACACTTTTATATTTAGGAGACGATTTTCAGTATTTTATTTGTGGTTGTACCAGTGGTCAAGACAACGATTTCAATTAGGTCATAGTTTTAACTCCAAAGAAATGTGATGCTACTAATAGCATCACTTTTCAATTCAAGGGTCAATTTCAGGGTTATGTTCGCAATGTCAAGGGTACGATTTCAAACTAGTCACAATTTTAACCACCTCCAAAAAAGGGTGCTACCTGTAGCACCACTTTTGCATTTGGGAGTTGATTTTGGTGTTTTTTACCCAAAAATATAATATTTTTGGGATAGAGTTCTTGTTTTGAAGTCATAGTTGTCGTTAATTTGGTAACTATGTTTTCTTGGGATTCTACTCATGCTCCTGCTCAATATCCTTTTATGGCTTCTGCTAAAACCCTTCTGAGAGCTCATGCTGGGACTCCTAGAACCGCTAAGGGCATCAGAGATCAAGAATCTAGACTCATGTCTGCCTTAACTTTAACAACATCCATCTCTTTGGTTTTGTCCTCATTCTCTTTCACTAATTCTCCTTCTCCACAATGTCTTCCATGCCTAGGCTCTTTTCTTTCAACTCTATCTTTGTTATGTACTCTTTAGGAAGATATACACTAGAGAGGAAAATTCATCCACAAGGTAGTGGATAGCATGCCCATTGATTCCGGTTTAAACCAAAGAGTTACCTATCATGTATCATTATCCTATAATTTATCTAGAGACTTGATAGTTATAGGAAGATCCATGCACCTTGATCTAAACTTGAGCATGCCCAATACTTCTTAGCTCTACTTTGCAGCCTTCCTACAATCCAAGCACTCTCAACCAACTACACATAACTATGAATCATGTTGTGATATTCTCATAAAAATATCTAGATTGGTCTAGCACTGAAGGCGATCTCAGATTCTAAAATACAATGTCCTCGCCCAACACTCCCAACCATGGGATGAGTAGCCATTAAACTGATTATTTAAATTTTGTTTTCAAGAGATAATCCTAATAGAGAAGGTGTCCCACGTAGGCCTAGAATTAATTAAATGCATGCATAATGAAAAATAATAAAATGTAGTGGCCCGCACGGGTGTAGACGGATTGGCAAGTGCCGTGTAAATGGAAGGAAATTTGTAAAATGAAGTCTCGTGTTCGATTCTCACCCGGATTTACTCGTGCACCATTCTTGCAGGTTGGGTGTTTGCACCTGGGGTTATAGTGGTAGCCGACGGGGATCGACCCCGTGTCACGCGAGTATGAGAACCACTAGTTGCCGATTCCCCCAGTACAAAAAAAATAATAATAATAAAATGTAGTGAAATATGCAAGCATGGTGTTGGAGGGCCTAAAAGACTAGTCAACTAGGCCTATGAGACGACCAAAAGTAAAAGAGTCAATCGACTGTGAAGCTTGGTCGGCTAGATAGTTGGGTCAGTCAACTGACCCAGGTAGTTATGACAGTTGCAACTACCTTCCAATGATACAAATGTATAAATAGACATGAATCCATGATGTAAGAGGTTGTTAGGAATGATATAATAAATACCACTTGTTGCTTGTTCCATTACTACTTTTCTCATCTTCCTCCTTCTATGTATGCATGCGTGTATATTTCTTGTTGTATATTATTATTTTGTGACTACACTATTGCTAACCTATATTGTGTAAACCCATATATTAAAACATTAGTTCCATTGTTAAGGGCACATGATCTGGGATTGTATAGTAGTTGCTTGCATGCATAGATGCTTAGTGTTGAGAAAATCCATGAATGGTGGCAAACGAAGTCAGGGAATTACTTGAAAAATTAGGCCAAAAGGAACCAACTAACACTTGCATACGAAAAGTAGAAGTTTTTTACAAAAACCCATAAAACATTCCTATAAGCAATACCTAAGGAGATAAAGAAATCCATTGATAAAGTTGCACATGAATAACAAAACAAAGGACAAGAAATTGTTGTCAAATTTAACCAACGGCGATCAAACTAACCTCTATGAATGGGTCAAGAAAATTCCAGAATATTTTTGTGAAGAAAAATCATTTGTAACGCACCTATCCCCAAGTTGGGTCATGCTACTGCTAAAACGACCCAATAAATTTTTTGATACCAATTCTAAATGCGGAAATAACACACACAACGTGACATTCAAGATTATACAATGGTCCATGCTAATTAAAAATGAAAACGCAATTGATTAACTATGCATATCAACAACCAAATGCATACAACATCATTCAACCACTAAAATAGAAATTTGAATGCATCATTCTACTCACAGCAAGTATCACTAACTAAGATAACTCGGAGTAAAACACACAGCAACTATATCATCATTTAACATAAATAAACACAACAAATAACAACACTTGTCTTATGAAAATATGCAACTCGTTGCAGAGGACATACATTCCTCCCAACCGTAGACTTGTTGTTTCAATTCTTAATAGCAAGTCACCCCCGAGCTGGAACTATGAATCCATAATAAACACTGATAACTAGGGCTGACTAATGTCCCCCTCTCAACGGTCAATTCCAAAAGCTAGTTTCAATCCACCATCTATTTTCCCCACAACCTGCACAACCCAAGGGATGGGATCCCCCTTCACTACTCATAGTCCCTTAGGCCTTCCCACTCCCCTCCAGGGATTCCAGCATAGGTTGGATAGGAAATATCTTTGTTGGGACCTCAGGAATTCTACAGCTACAACATGAATTCGCACAACAACGAAATGCTTACTCCTCTTGACAGTTTTCAAACAGAATATTGGTCACAGGACCACAGCCTCTCTTCCCATGAAATTACAACTCCAAACAGCTACCATACATGCCCACTATGGCTACCTTCAAGATTCGACACTCAAAACTCTCTTGTTGTCCAAAAATATCCATGTAAAATATGCTCTGCATGCAAAAACGTGAATGTCTAATTCTGCTCCTCCACCCATATGAATTTCATCTCTTTATCTTGCTTGGTTGACTTTCACTCTTCCTCAAGCTGATTGTACTCATCCCCCATGCTCTCAATAATTATAGAATGTGACTTCTCACACCCACCCTCTTACATGAATTCAATGATTGGGCTCTAGAAAACTCTACAGATAATGGAAGGTTCATGGTAAGAATAATTTAGAAAGAAAAGGATTTGGGTTTAATAGACATGGCTAACTCTCCCCCTTGGACCCCTTCCCTCTCTTGTGGAAACTTGGCCTCCAAATCTATGTTTGTGTCCATTTGCAGTTGGCAATACATTTTATTTATTATATTCAATTTACATCATTTACATATTACATCACTTGGCCCTCGGCCATACATTTACATTTATGATATACATTTCTAGTATGGGTTTTGAAAACTGGGAAGTTACATTCCCCTCCCCCAACAAATTTCATTGTTCTCAGTGCAAATAACCATACAATTTACACATTGCAATATATAAAATATTACGTCAACATACTTGATAATTATGCAACTTAATGACTCAAGCAGCAATTTCAACCAGCAACTCTCTTTCCCCCTCAACTTGCACATTGTTTGGACAAAAAATCTCAGAGTTGTGGCTTGAGTAACTCCAACTACAATAATGGATTCTTCATTCGCTTATGTACAAATGTACATTCAATTTTCTTCAAAATTCTCAAAAATATTGCGGTTATGCTTCCCGCATGACTTCCTCATGCTCTGACGTAGCGTCTTCAGGACCATAGAAGGTCCATTGAACCTTTACCAAGTTGATGGCTTTGTTCTTGAGAACTTTGACTTTCTGGACCAAGATGCACAGTGGTTCCACCTAAATCACATTCCAATCAATCACATGATTAGGATCAGGCACATATTTTTTCAATAAAGACACATGGAACACATTATAAATTCTCATGGATGAAATTAATGCTAGCATGTATGAAATTGCGCCTAATCTTTCTAGGAATTCAAACAACCCACGGTATTTCACTGCCAAATTTGAGAAACTTCCCAATTTCAGTGAGCTTTTCTTGGCTTTAACTTTTAAAAATACATGCTCTCTTACTTTGAATTCTCTATGTGTTCTTCTTTTATTTTCATAACTCTTCTTTCTGTCTTGTGCAACTTTCAAATTCTATCTGATCTTTACCATTTGTTCTTCCATTTCCTTTAACAATTCTAACCCAATCACGACTTTATCTCATGGGTTATCCCAACTTACTAGTGTGTTTCATTTTCTTCCATACAATGCTTCAAATGGGCTCATATTCAATGATTCCTGATACCCATTATTGTAAGCAAACTCAACTAATTGGATATAGTTCTAACACCTAGAAGGCTAGTCCATTACATACATTCTCAACATATCTTCAACTATCCAGCTAATTCTCTATGTTTTCCCATCTTACTCTAGGTGATATGTTGTATTGAAATTCAAATTGGTCCCAAATCCTTTAAATAACCCCTTCCAAAAATTGGAAGTGAACTTGGAATCTTGGTCCGACACTATTGCCTTAGGCACACCATGTAGCCTAGCAATTTATTTCATGTAAATTTCTGCAATATTGTTTGTCTTATGAGTTACTTTTACAGGAATGAAATGGGACACCTTTGCAAGATTTTCCACCACTACCATCATGGAATCATGTTGCCTTGATGTCTTGGGAAATTTGATAATGAAATTGATCATAACAGCTTCCCATTTCCATTCAATAATTGGCAATGGCTACAACAATCTCGTTGGATGTTTGTGCGCATCTGGAAAAATAATATATGACATCTCTCTTCATACCATGCAAAAAATATTGGCCTCTTACAGGTATAATAGTTGATAGTCAATTTATATACCACATTTGAAATCCTAAATCATGTTTCATTTAATTATCAATATGTAGTTTGTAAACTTCTGAGATGTCATGCACCGTATGTGCAAGCTACGAATTCTTAACTTGCATTAGTTTATCTAATTATATGATTCTAAGAAAAGGAATTACATCACTAATATACAAATTGAAATGGCATTGTGAAAAGGAAACACACCACACTTCATCCATCATTGAATATTTCTTATTCTATATCCACTTTGGTTGTAAATCAGATTGTGTTCAAATTGAACTTTTATACAACATTGTTATGTTTGGTATATAGAGAATCGAATGAATGAATTTTAGAAAATAAATGAAATCAAATGCAAACATAAAACACACCATACTTTCATAAAGGAAAATACTACCATGATTCGTTTGGAGTGAGCTCAATTCTCCCATGAACAAGGTCGTGAACTAAGCTACAACATCATAAACTATATCAAATCATAAAACACAATGAAACTATAAACTGACAATCCATATGGAATAAATTCTCAAGATTTTTTATTCACTCCATCATAATTTGGACATATGCTCCAAGAGTCCTCTCCTTTGGAATGGAGGTGACACTCTCTTTTATACATGAGCTTGCTTGAAACAAATATCTAAATACAGATCCACTTGAGGATAAGATATTATCAAATGGTTACAAAAAACATCTAAATATAGATCCACTTGAGTATTTTCTTCTTCCAATACACACAAAAGATAATTACAAGTAATGCATATAAAACAGACCCAAAAAATCAAAGAAAATTTCAAATTTTTACATGTTGAGAGTGGTGGCCAACCTAGACTACTCGACAATACTTTTTTGATAAAATTTTCATTTCATGTCCAATTGGAGTACTTCCAAAGACATATTAAAGTAGATTCATAGTAATATCACCAATAGAAACAAGTTTAAAAATTATTTGAAATGATGTGTCAAAAATGTTGAGGAACAACCTATATGACAGCTAATTTTGAGTTTGATCCTAGACCAACAGTCACGATTTTGGGTATAATTGTTTTGTTTGATGGAGGATTGATTTGATTCCAATTGGAGATGAAAGTAGATTTGTGTAGGTATCTCCAATATAAAAAAAAAAATTATAAACATAAATAATTGATGTGTCAAATAAAGCAATGAATAGTATATGAAATGGAATTTTAGCGATGCAGATATAGGATAGGCAGTGAATATTTAGGGCATAACTTTCTTATGAAATTTCTAAATGAATTGATTCCAATTGGGTTGTAAACTAGATTCATAGGAGAATATACCCTAGAAACATGTTTGAAAAACATATCCATTTGATCTACCAAATATTGATTTTTCCAATTATATTCTCAATGACAATTATGTTCTTAATAAGGTTAATGATCCCATTACCACAAGAGTCTGATCAACAAGTTATTTCTTCCAAATGGTGAGTTGGGTTTGTGTGAATTTATGTAACTGCATAAGTTTCAATGTAATGCATCCTCATACCAAAAATTGTAAATACCCAGTTTCTAAATTTTGCAAGATGTCTTCACAAGCTCTTTAGCAAATGCAAAAATACCTAAAATAAGAATAAAATCAAACATATAGTTCAAAATGTGGTATAATGTTAATGGGATCTTGACATAACCATCATGGGAACTCAAGAGAGTCCATGAAGTGTTCCATTATCTATGAAATTGATAAAATGAGATTTTGACATAACCATCATTGGAACTCCAAAGTGTCCACAAAGTGTCTCATTATTGTAACGTCCCCTAGCCCAACCAAGGGACTTTACAGTGTGGAATAACTCATAAAAAATAAATTTCTATTAACTAAATTAATTTCCTTTACAACTAATTGATTTCTTATATCTTTCTACTACAAAATAACAACCATATTTAGCTATTGTTTATAACCATAAAATAGATGCATCTACAACATACCAAAATAACATGAATGCAGTTTAATAATTCACACAACAGCATATAAGTCATTCTTAAATACACAGAGTTCATGCATAGCAAATAAACTCATGAAATAACATAACAACAAGATAAAACACTCATCTTTCAATTATGATTTGAAACCACCTCTTTAGGACGGACATTCCATCCAACCATGGACTAATTGTTCCAAATCTCAATATTCAGTCACCCCTGAGCTAAGGCTAGTAATCCACAAAAGAGGGTGGTCTCTCATTGTCCACTCACAGCTCAAAAAACTCACAACCCACTGATATCTTCCTACAGTTGTCCCAATTTTCCACCAGTTCTCTTCCTCTTGACCTGCCCAACCCAAGGAATGTACCCCTTCACTAATATCAGTCCCTCAGGCATCCCATTCATTTATCAAGGTCTCTCTGGCACAAGTATCTAGGAATCTCTTAACTGGGAACTCAAGGGAACCTACTGCTAGGAAAATATCAGCAAACAACAACAAACATTTATTGTTTTAGTGAAACTCACCCAGGAGTTCACTCTTCAGTCCTTACAACTTGGTTCTTCAGTTTTCAGCTCCAAAATGCTTCAGATATGATCCATCATGCTCTAGAATTTTCCCTCCATGGTTGCACCAGCTCCAAGCTCTCTTTCTTTCTCTCTACTTGTTCCTCATGCAAAAAACATCCATGTGCAAAATTGTTGGTCAAACCCATACACATTTCCTCCCTTTGGCTTGTCTTTCTTGATGCACACTTATCCCCAAGTTGATTGTACTCAACCCCCATTTGCCCAATAAATTTGGGATGTAACCACTCACACACACCCTCTTACATGTATTTAATGATTGGCTTTGGTAACTCTCAAACATAAATTGGAAGGTTCATATATCAAATTTAGGAAAATGGGTTGAATTAATATACATGGGTAATTCCCCATTGAACCCCCTCTTGGTAATTATCCTAGACCCTCCCCTCTCTTGTGAATTAATTCAGTTGCCATATCTTGTCCATGTTCCCTTAGTACTTGCATCACATTTTTTTATTATCAAAACATAGAAATACAATTCGCATATTACATGGCTTTGATTGTAGCCACACATTATATCTACATTAAACATTAATTAAATTGGGGATTACAGTGGGGATCTTACATTCCCCCTCTCCTACAATTGTGCATCATCCCCAGTGCACACTATGTCGATATACATACATACATGAACTTACATCACAATACTTGGAAAATAAAATTCTGCAATTTTACAACTCCGGCAGCAACCCAACCATAGTCTCATGTTCCTCTCAACTCACTAACCCAAGGAATGCATCATTCGTTTATCAGATCTAACCCAAGGGATGTACCATAGGTTTATCAGGGCTAACCCAATAAATGAGTTATTCTTTTATCAGGGCCCCCAGTGCATTTGGCTAGGACTCTGAGATGTGGTTCTAGAACTCTAGCTGCTCAAAATGGAGTCTTACATTCTATTTTCTTCAAAATTGTCAAAAAATTGTGGGTATTCCTCCCACATGTTTTCTTCATGCTCCCACATACCATCTTCAAGATCATAGCAGTTCCATTGAACCTTTACCATCCCTATGGGTTTTTTCCTGAGCACTTTGACTTTCCGGTCTAGGATGCGTACTAGTTCCAC
>ML833995.1:8156-32818 GCA_009831015.1 Picea engelmannii | reverse complement strand
GTGTAGAAGTTCCCTTTTTGGGTGGCATGTTGGCCAAGTATCACTTTTGAACCTTGATTTTGAGGTGGTTCTGCTAGACAATATTTGTTCTGTTGTATCTCCCAATTTTTGGCCCTTCTGGGTATGAAACTTTCTCTTATGTAGTTCTCTGATATTTCTTCTCTGCAATGTCACAGGTCTAATCAAAATTGGATGTGCCAAGTGGAATTTACAGTAACTTTACCACAACTTGCCTATTTTTGGCCTTTCGAAGAGATCTCACTTGTATAGTGTGCCCCGCACAAAATAATTGATATAAAATTCTGAAACTCGTACCCAAAATACTACAGACTGTCCACAATCCAATGTAACCAGTCCCACACAATTTGGATACTCTAGGAAGAAGTTATGATTGTTTTACCTAGAACACCTTCTTGAGACTAGTTAATAGGGCTAGTCAGATACCCTATCCTACACAGGGTGTATCTACAAATTTAAGATGCCCAGGAGCTGAACGTTTTACCACAGATACACTACTAATTTCTGTAAATGGCCTCCAGAGGGCAGGGTCTAAACTGTTACAGAAAAAAATTTATATCGAAAATGCCGCAATGACTCATTTCAGGATGATTCCAAAACCCTATCTTGTACAGGCTGTATCTCCGAAAGTATACGGCCTCAGGAGCTGAATTTTGAACCCAACGTACCTTGATCCGTCTACTAAATACCCTCCAAGCGGTTCCTTCTGTAACGTTATACAAAAAAATTTATAGTGAAAATTCCACGGTGTCTCAGATGTAGCAGCGAAACCCCAAGACCTTGATCTCTGATACCATATGTTAAGAACCAAACATCAATATAGCATAGAAAAACCTTAGGAAAAGTACTCAACCCTTGAAAAAGAGATAATTTCAGATAATAAGCCTCTTCGAAGGAGCAACCTCCTTTTACCCCACTTAAATGTTCAAGTACAAGATGATTCAAAATGAAAATGTCTCCTTGGTATATATAGGAGACTAGGAGGTATAAATACAAATAATGGCCTGGAGTCTCCCCTCTCTTTCTCCTCTTCTTTCGGCTTCATGGATCTACTCTTGGGAAACTTGTTCCTCTTGGAAATTACAAATAATATCAATGAAATTCATATCATCAGGAGAATCTTCGTCTCGTCGGGGGCATTCATCGTCTCTGTGGGGTTCTTGGCACGAGAGGCACCAAACTTATGTATTAACTGGCCCTACTGGTCTCTAAGTATTTGGAGCCTTTGCCTCCTGTTGAGGCCTTGGTTTCCAACCTGTGGCATCTCTCTCTTGTCTGGCAAATTGAGCTCTAGGAGCTGATTGATTTCTTTCCACTGTAGTCATACAACTCATAAGTTGATTCTGAAACTGGATAAATTGAGTATTCATCTGGTCTATCTTCTGAGGTAAGAGGGCAATCAAATCAAGAGCATTATTGTTGGAAATCTTAGTCTTTGCTTATGCTTTGGCACAAGGGTAGTGAAAAGGTTCTACCCTTGAATCAAGAAGATTTTCTTCAATATCGACAATGTACTCCTTGTCTTGTGACTGTGATGTTGGATTTTTGTCTTTGAGATGAATCGAAACTGCCCTTCAAAAGAATTCGTGTAAAGGAGACGAATTGATGATGTTGTAGGACGAAAATATGTTGTAATTTGATTGTACCACCTGTCAAACCTGGTATTGAATTCCTTTACCATCTCATTCTCATTTTTCTTTATCTAATTAAACTGATCCCCAAGTGTTCCTCCATCTACCTTTATTGACCATATATTCTTGAATAAGTTGGCAAAAGCTTTGTAGGATGTGAGATGATTGCCAGGGAGTCCTTTGAACCAATCAAGGGCTTCTTTAGTCAATGATGAGGCAAATAACTTCATGGCCACGTCTTCATGCTCAATACCTGCATTGTCCATGTCCCAACCCATGACATAAATATGGTCCTCAACAGTGATCACATTGTTTCCTAGGAACTTTGGCAACCACTTGTTGACTTCCTTTGGCTTGGTTTTAGGATATCCTTAGATGTTGCACATGTGGAGGAGGGTTTTAGAAGTCCTTTGCCCAAGGGTGAGCCATTAGAGCAAGAGGAAGGGTACTATGGAATAGGGTTTTAACAACGAGAGATTTGAGAGGAGGCCTTATTTGGTAAGCCTTAGAAGGCTTGAACCTCCCAGGGGGAAACGATTTGAGAAAGGTAAGGTTCTGGGAAGGTGGAGTCGTCAGATGAGCTCATCAAGAAATGTGGAAAGGGAACATCCCTTGGATGGAGTAGCCAGACAAGCTAAGGGAAAGGCTTTGGGATGGCTTGCCAAAGTATCTTTAAGGTTCCGAAGAGGATTCAAAATCCTCCTCAACAACGACGCCAAAATGTTATCGCACAAGTTGTATGTCAACAACTAAATGGCAACAACTAAGAGGTCACCTACCCACTGTCACCTTAGGTAGGTGTCCTCATCACTTTAGAGGTGAGCTAGTTACTGCAATGGAGGAATGGGATGAAAATGGAGGAGGATGGAGATGAAGTCCCTAGAAGTCAAGTCTAAAAGGTGTGAAGGTCCAAGGGTTGCCAATTATTTTGAGTAACCTGCAAATGGTGAAATACATATCGATGACACAAGAAAGACAAGCATATATTGTAGTATAATCACTTTGACAAGCAATTTAAGTTGATTGTCCCTAATAGTAGCTTCTAAGGACAATCTATATCAACAAATAAAATGGCATCACACGCTGCAAAATAAATGCCAGAGATCAAGTAGAATATACAAGAGAAAGACTAGCTAAAATCAAGATGAAAGACCAAGATTATAACATGAAAAGATAAGGTTGTTGTAAACACTTGTCTACGACAAATTATATCAGCCTTATGTCTTTAACATTCAATGTATTACAACAAGGAAATCAGCCACTGAAAACCCCCCAAACTTTGTCAAAAGGTGCATTGGAAACTTTGGGCAAATTCCAATGATTGATTAGGGAGTTATTCAAGTAAATGAATTAGAATTTTTGCAGCCCTAATGGCTGAAGATGCAATTTTATAACAACACCAAGAAGAACCCCTTTTGATGGGGACGCCCTAGTAGCTGTGAGGTTCCCAAGGCACAAGGAAAACAATCCAAGTTGCAAAATTTAAAAAAAAGGCTAGAAATCACATTTCCCAATGCAAGACTAGTGCCTTTAGTTATGGGTTAATGGAGTCAAAATGAAAGAGCTAGGGTTACTAAATCCTTAAGGGTGTAAATCATCTTAGTTCCCAAGGCAAGTAACCTAACTAGGGAACCTAACTAGGGTTTGACAATGAGGGAGGTAAATACTCTTACTTCCTCAACTAAACCCTTGCAAAAAAACTTCATAAAGTGGTGGAAACTAGGATAGGGTTGTATATCTTAATACTCCCTATCTAGTCTTGGCCAAAACAACCTTACTTGAATCACAAATGATAATAACAAAGTAGAGAGACCATACCATTTAAAAAAAATCTTTTACATGCCAAAGTAAACCTCCACAAAAGCAAGAGAATGCCCTTCTAGACATAGTGCACCATCATCATCAACCATAACCAATAAAGCAGTATTCCATAGCACAAGAGGCAAAATACTCCACAACGGCCCACCAAGTTCGGCATTATATAAATGAACAAGAAACCTCATTTACTAATTCATGATACTCTACGGTGCTTAGTCCAAGGAACCTCATATTTTAAAAATCATCAATAACTAAAGATTCAATGGCATCATGATAAGACCACAATGCCATTATATTTCATATGATATCTAACGCTAAAATTATAATGACGTTGCCGTGACATAATAAACAAATTACATTTATATCCCATTAACTCCGCAAAAATAACAATCACCCTATATTCTATGTGTTTCCCAACAACACAACTACAAATCAATGCCCTAATAGGGTAGCACATTATCATGTTAAGTTACAAGTTGCAGGAGTAGCATTTACATATCAAGACGATGACCATAATAAAGCTGGAAGGAAGTTAGCACAACTTATTCCAACCTCCAAGGCGAGCCTTGCCATGTAAGTCTAATGTGCATAATATCTCAAGGTACAATCTATTAAATGAACATCCATTTGTGGGCAAGTTACCAGCCCTAACCTTAAGTTTAAGTACATAGAACTGATTTCACCTTCCTCTCAACAGATCGTAATACATTATTGTACTTAGCTCCAAGACCTTACCCTTACATGATGTAAAGAAAATAATTTAAATAGCCCGGCAATGAACTAACCATTTCTTTTATTTATTATTTTCTTTTTCTTTTTCTTCATATTCATACTATAATAACTTTGTAAGAAAATAGCGATAATCTTCCCCTTTTGGTTTCATATGGTAAAAGCATCACCATTACAAGCTGCAACCAATAATTATATCAACAAACACAAGGTTTACATAATCTTTTCAACCATTTAACTTTTATTGAACTCATAACTTTTAACCAATAATTATATCAACAAACACAAGGTTTACATAATCTTTTCAACCATTTAACTTTTATTGAACTCATAACTTTTATTCGAACTGAAACATAACTTTTCTTAATTATATATATATATATTTATATATCTAATAATAGATTTAGCTAACTCATGCAATAATTTCCGTGAAGGCCTAACTTTCATTTAACACAACTTCCATTGAAAGTTCATTAACGCATGGAAAGCATAACTTTTATGAAAACCCTAACTTCTGTTAAAAACATAACTTTCATTAAACATTGAATGCCTGACTATTAAAGCCTAACCTTCGCCTTCATTCAATGCATAACCTTCATTGAATAGATTAAATGCTTAAGGATTAAGCTATTTTCATTAAAACCCATAATTAAAAGTAGATTGAAGCAATAGTTTTCATTAAAGATTTGAACGCATAACCTCCATATGAACGCAATAATTTCCATTAAAATTTAACTACTTCATAAATAAACGCAATGAAAATATATAAATGACCCTACCTTACAATAACCTTGCAGATAAAAAAGCGATGATGATCGTAATGAAATAAAATCTTAAAGAAAATCATATTGAAATCTGAATGTAACCAAAATTCTCTTCATTGTAATTTCATATCCTTTAATTCAATTCTTTAATTACACCTGAAAATCATTCTTTATTCTTTATTCTTTTATGAAAACTAAAACAATAATGAAGATCGTATTCTTTTTGGTTTGTTGAAAATCGTATCCTTTAATTACACCCAAAATCATATTTCGTTCTTCATTGTTATTTATTTTTCATGGAAACTAAAAACATAAAGAAAATCATATTCTGTCCATTTCAACAGAAATTCAGGTCCCCACAAATCGTATTCAGTTCGACAATGTTATTTTATTATTTTTGGGAAACTAAAAACGCAATGAAAATCACGTTCTTCTATGTACAGCGGGAAATGAAAATCGTAAGGAAAAGGAGAGGCACGTAGAAGGGAAGGACTCGACACAGCGATGAGGAGTGGTTTAATCGCCAGTCGTTTGTGCGCCCATTCAATATACTTATTTATTGAAAGTTGCGTATCCAAGGAATATATTGTTACTGTTACAGAACTATTATTGGTTTAATTTGGGCCCTCACTATTACAACTTCCATAGGTTTCATATCCCGTCGTTACGGATATATACTTGTATGTTGTCTGGACTCTGCAATTTATTGCGACTATCAGGAATATCTACAAACCAAACTAAATACTCTTCAAGGAATCCGTTTGTGGTGGACGTGGAACAATGAGAAATTTTACGACGCCTTATCATGCGACCGCACCTTTAACATGGGGATCACCAGTTACATTTCTGTTGGGTGGAGTGGGTTCCATGATGGCACTGATAGTTTTTTTTGCTATCATTCGAGCTTGCTCCTACGTGAGGGATTATGATTCAAATAATCCAGAAGAAAATAACAGATCAAAGCGAAGGCGTGAATCGGATGCTGAGTAAGGCGACAAGAATGAGACAATGAAGAATATTAGGTCATCTGAAGGTCCAGAGGAACGGCCAGAAAAAGGTAGTTGTGATAATGGCGGGTGATGTCACGTCGACTTTTATCGCTAACCCATCCTCTGTTTCTGCAATCTAAACTTCTTGAACCGTCGGTAATGTACAGAAACTTCGGTCTGTCTATTTTGGTATTCAAGGCTTATAGCTTCCAAGAGTTTTCACCTGAGCTCAACGCAGGGAGGGTTATCAGAAAATGCATACCGCACAAACGCAGGAATCCACAGGGGAAAACGCCAAAACGATCTTGTCAGACATAAAGACAATACACTCAACGAATTTGCAACAAACCCAAGGATAAAACAGAAATGCAGAGATGTAAAACAGCACGGAGTGAAAATTTCATTCTCCCTTTTCCCCCTTTGAAATAACAGCGGTGATATCTACTGCCGGAACAAACTCAGATCCAAAATTTCAACCAGCCAGGAGTAAAACTCATATTTTAAAATGCCAGGAAGGGTAACAGCACAACTCAACTGCCAGAACATATCAGAACAACGCTAGGTTATCCCTTTATACATGAGAAGCGACCAAGGTAAAAAGAAGGGTAAAATAACAATGAAGAGTAAGGTGAACGCAGCTACATGGGCCAAGGAGGGTTTCTATCAGTCCAACATCGAATCCATTTACAACAATAACCATTCTACCCTACAACATAAAGGAGCGTACCTTGCCKTATCGCCCGCTTGATGTCGTCCGTGCGCTCCGCGTTGCTCCTGCTCCGGGCCACTGCCGCTCGTCGATCGTAGAGACTACACCGGTACCTCCCAACCAAACGCTAGGGGTACTCTACTGCCCCCTTAGCCCCCCGAGCTGCAAAGGGACCACACACATTCCAGATAGTATACCTAACTTCCCAGCTCGCCTCCACGGCTGAGCTACCACTCTAATCCAGCTGAGAAAATCCCAACTCCTCACAAGCAATCAGTCCAGTTTCCCATTTCGACAGCATAACAATATCTAATAGCCCCTCCCCCTTCTTCTTTCTCTTCCCTTTCATTTATAGAGTTTTTTTCCCCAAACTTTCCCTACATCCCCTTTTTTTAATTAAGTTTTAATGAAAACATCTAAAATTTCTCCATTGTACAAGTGTCATTCATCCCCCACTTCCCTCCAAATTTATTTTCTTTCTTTTATTAAAAGCTCATTTCACTAATTTTATTATTCCCCCCTTTTTTCCTTTTTTTTTTTTATAATAAATATATATATTATTTTATTTTTCCTATTTACATGCATGTTATTCATCATTTTAATTTATCATTATCCATCATTTTAATTTATCATTAATATATATATATAGAATAATGAGAGATTAAAGTGATGACAAACATGTATATAGGAAATGTAGATGTATAACATAAAAGAGGAATAATGAGAAATTAAGGGGATGGATGATAGTTTAATAATGTAGTTGGGGATAAAGAGAGGATAATGGTCTTAGTTTTTTTTTTGTTTTTTTTTTGGAAATTTCTTTATGTTATACTACATAAGGTGATATCATTCTCACATATGCATATAAAGAGGAAGTAATGAAATATAAATATTGTCTTAGTTTTTTTTGGAATTTTCTTTATGTTATATTACCTAGGTGATGTCATTCTTCCACAAGTTAGGAATTAAGTTCTTCTTTGTAAAATTTTACAACTATTAGTTTTACTTTAAATCTTACCCTCGCCATCACCCCAAGAAATTTCTGAAGACCCAACTAATACTCAGGTGGGTTTTTGTTTAATTTGTTATTTTTATTCCAGGGTTTGTTCTTAAGGTTAGACTAAAATTTTACCCTAAAAGTTTTAGACTTAGTACTTAGATTCTGAACTGGGCGACACTGGGTTAGGGAAGTTGTTTAAGAATTTATTAAGGCGTTAATGTCTTAGGGCTATTTAGGTTTGTTTCCTTCATCCACATCAATGCGACGTGCCCTTCAGGACGCACCACGTGCTCCAAGGGTGCCACTCGCCTCGTTCGTTTCCTTTGCGCAACATGCCCTTCAGGATACACCACGTGCTCCAAGGGTGCCACTCGCTTCTTGTGTTTCTTTTGTGCGACATGCCCTTCAGGATGCACCACGTGCTCCAAGGGTGCCACTCACTTCTTGTGTTTCTTTTGTGCGACGTGCCCTTCAGGATGCACCACGTGCTCCAAGGGTGCCACTCGCCAACTGGACTAATTGGTAGACATCTATAACCCCTCGAGTCAACACTCCGCCAGGTGAACTTGTGGGAGACTAAGGGCTCTAAGGAATAAAGCCCCCGCCTTATTGCGAGCCCCTTAGAATCATCGTGAGCGACTGTCGCAGTCTGCCCTCATGGCATCGTGGATCCTCTCGAACTAAGTAATCATTAACCTACAGTTCGAGCCACAACGGGAGTGCTAATAGGCGGTGGCAGGGCTGTTGTCCACCCCTCTCCCTCAACCACTCTGGAAATCATGTGTGGCCCCTTTACTCCATATGTGAGATCTGGTCGGCAAGCTATTGTCAGCCTCCATCATCAACAATCATTTCAGAAATGTCAACATCATATCATCAAATCAAATGAAATATCACAGTAAATAATTCAACCCAATAGCACACTCCCTGACTCAATCCGGAGTCCAAGGGGGTTCCACTGATGCCTCTGCATCATCAAGGTCCAAAACCTTGCACACTCAATAAACTGAGTCAATAGCACCTATCTACATCAAATAGTAAAACATCATGTCGTCTATCATAACGCATCATAATCAATTATAAATGTTTTAACATCAGAAAAGTCCAGATCACTTGCGAGCAAGTGTCCTCACATAATAAGTTTTCTCGGTGCGCCAAAGCGGGATGTTACATACACCCCCTCTTGGTCTAAACTTCGTCCCGAAGTTTCTCAGTATATATGCCGGAATAAAAGTATCACAGTATCACAAGTCTATCTCTCAAACAAAAATGGAAACTGTTGACGCATATCATATGCGTCCTCCCAGGTCGCTGAGTGCGAACTGTAACTGTCCCACCGGACCTTGACCTGATCTACCGTTCGACGTCGTAACAGTCGAACGCGATGATCTAAGATGCGGACCGGCTCAGCCGTGAACGCTCCCCCGTCCAATACCTACACTGAACTCATGTCAATCACGTGTGTAGGATCACTAATATTATGTCTCAGAACAGTTACATGAAAAACATCGTGCATACGCCTCAAAGAATCAGGCAAGGCTAGTCGATAGGCCACGGGCCCCTTTCTCTCCACAATCTCAAAAGGTCCCACGAACCTATGAGAGAGTTTAGCTCTTCTTCTAAACTTGATCGAACTCTTATGCGGTTTATCCCGCAAGAAGACTCGATCGCCGACCTCGTAACTACGGTCGACTCGGTGCGCATCGGCATAACTCTTCTGTCAATCCTGCGCTTCTTTAATCCTTGGTCTTATGGTTTTCATTTGCTCTTCCATTTATTGGATAGCTTCTGGTCCCACCAGGACCCTATCCTCAAGCCAATCTAGACTCCAGGCCGTCCGACACGGTCGCCCATAAAGAAACTCAAAAGGCGTCATCTTAATGGTGCTCTGGTAACTGTTGTTGTAAGCGAACTTTACTAGAGGCAAGAATTCCTCCCAACGCTTCTGTTGGTCCATCACATACATGAGCAACCTGTCTTCCCAGGTTTGGTTCGTTCGTTCTGTCTGTCCGTCCGTCTCTGGATGATAAGAAGTACTAATTTAAGTTGGGTTCCCAAGGCCTCTTGGAAACTCGTCCAAATTCGTCTAGTAAACATCGATCCTCAATCGGATATAATCTTTTTAGGCACGCCATGCAGCCTCACAATCTCACTGTCGAAAACTCCTCTATGTCAGGTGCCTGATACGTCGTACGCACAGGAATAAAGTGAGCACTCTTCGTCAGAGTGTCTACTACTACAAAAATCGAGTCGTGTCTCCTTGCTGTCAGTGGCAATCCAACAATAAAATGCATCGAAATAACTTCCCATTTCGATTCCGGAATGGCATGTGGTTGAAGTAATCCTACTGGGTGTCTATGTTCAGCCTTTACCTGCTGACACTCTAGACATCTGGCCACATAGTTGACTTTGTCAGCCTTCATTCCTTTTCAGAAGAATAAGGGCTTAAGGTCTGCCCTCATCTTCGTAACTCCTGGGGGAGCCATGTACATTGCTCTATGAGCCTCGCTCAAGATCAACATCCTCAACTCGTCGTTTGGCGGTACGTAAATCCGACTTCTAAACCTCGATAAAACATCGTTATCCCATGAATATCTCTCAAATTGTGGTACCATCATTGTGTTTTGTCCGATAAAATCCTCGACTTCCTTGTACCAGTCATCGTCACGCTGTAAAGTGAGAATCTTCTTACGTAGATTCGTTTGAAGAGGCAACACCAAAAGGATGCGTGGCCTCCGACTCAAAGCATCCGCCACTCGGTTCACTGTTCCCTTTATGTAAGTAATCTCGAATTCATACTCGCTAAGCAATTCCGACCAACGTCGTTGTCGCGCGTTCAGGTCACTTTGCGTAAAAATGTGTTGTAGTCCACAACGATCAGTCTTTAATTCAATTTTCGTCCAACAAGGTAGTGTCTCCAAACTTTCAAGGCATGAACGATAGCAAACAATTCCAAATCGTGCGTCGCGTAGTTCTCCTCATGCCTTCTCAATATCCTCAAAATGTAAGCAATCACTCGTCCCTCTTGCATCAAAACTCCGTCTAATCCTTCCTTGGAAGCGTCAATGCATACCAAGAGGTCCGCGTTCATGTCAGGGACCTTTATTATCGACGCTGTCGTCAACAACTCCTTAAGCCTCTGAAATGCCTCCGCGCATTTCTCGATCCAGACAAACTTCTTATTTTTCTTCTGCAATTCCGTGATCGGATTTACTATCTTCAAAAATCCCTCGACAAACCGTCAATAGTATCATGTTAAACCCATAAAACTACGCACTTCTATGACATTCGTCGTCGCAGGCCATTCCATAATAGCCTCAACCTTGGCTGGATCCACGGCGATACCTTCGTCGGAGATGACATGCCCTAAGTAGTGAATCCTCGATTGATAAAAAAAAACATTTAGACAACTTCCCATACAATCTGTGCTCTCGTAGACACTGTAGTACCAAGCGTAASTGCTCGTCTTGTTCTTTCGTCATCCGAGAGTAGATCAAGATATCGTCAATGATTACTTGGACGAACTTGTCCAAGTACTCGCGAAACACCCCGTTCATTAAACTCATGAGCACCCCTGGGGCGTTTGTCAGTCCAAATGGTGAAACAATAAATTTGTAATGTCCAAATCTCGTCATAAAGGCGGTCTTAGGGACGTCATCCTCCTTGATCTGTAACTGGTGATACCCTGATCGCAAATCGATCTTGGAGAACACTGTCGCACCCTTCATTTGATCGAACAGATCATCAATTCTAGGTAGGGGATACTGATTCTTGATCGTAGCCTTGTTCAGTTGACGGTAGTCAATGCAAAAGCCTCCACGATCCGTCCTCCTTTCGTATGAAAATAACCGGTGCACCCCATGGTGATACACTAGGGCGTATCAGTCCCAGGTCCAACAACTCCTTCAGTTGCATTTTCAGTTCTTACAACTCCGGGGTCTACATCCGATAAGGCGTTCTTGCTATCGGTTTGATCCCCGGTTTCAAGTCTATGGTAAACTTCAATTCCCTTTCTGGCAGCATCCCAGGTAACTCCTCCGGAAATGTCCGCAAACTCTTTCACCACCGGAAGGTGTTCTAGACCTTCCGCTACTCCCTTCTCGTTTAGGGCAGGGATCGCATAAAGCTTGCACCCCTTGCGCATACTCTTCCGTAACTGTTAGGACGAGACGAACCTCAAGGAAATTCCCCGGTTCCGCCCTACAATCACGCTTCTCCGTCCCTCATCATCGATCGAGCTCAACCGTTTCGTCTTACAGTTGAGTATCGCCTCATGCGATTCTAACCAATCCATACCAATCACGACGTCATAATATCCTAAGATCGTGACTTACAAGTTAACCCTCGTGACAAACTCTCCCAGGTTAAGGGCACAACCCGTAACCTTTTCTCCAACCTTTTGTTTGGCTTCTGAAGCTAAACTCGTCCTAAAGGTAAAAGTGAAACGTATATGACGCAAAAGAGAAGGTTGAATTGAAGTCTAAAGTGAAAGTCCTTGATTCAGAGTCAGGACAAAAAAAAGATGGGGTTGGGTATATATGCCTAAAGGGGGACACCGGGCTCATATGACTAGACTAGCCTAGCCTACTCTACCTAGCATAGCCTAGCCTACTCTATCCTCACCTAGTCTAGCCTAACCTACTCTACCTAGCCTAGCCTACTCTAACCTAGCCTAGCCTAGCCTACTCTATTCTATCCTAGACTAGCCTACACTATCCTAGCCTAGCCTACTCTACTCTAACCTAGCCTACTCTATCCTAACCCATTTTACCTAGCTTACTCTATCCTAGCTTACTCTACCCAACCTAGCCTACTCTATCATAGTCTAACCTAACGTAGCCTACTCTATCTTAGCCTACTCTACCTAGCCTTGACTAGCCTATCCTACTCTACTTAGCCTAGCCTAATCTGCTATATCCAAACTTACTCTCTCTAGCCTACACTACCTAGCCTAACCTACTTTAACCTAGCCTGGCCTAGCCAAGCCTACTCTATTCTAGCCTAGCCTAACCTACTCTATCCTAGCCAAGCCTACTCTATCCTAGCCTAGCCTAACCTACTCTATCCTATCCTAGCATACTCTACTCTAGCCTACTTTACTCTATCCTAGCCTATTCTACCTAGCCTAGCTTAGCCTAGCCTACTCTATCCTAATCTCCTCTACCTAGCCTAGCCTACTCTACCTAACCAAACCTACTCTATCCTAGCCTTGCCTAGCCTAGCCTAGCCTACTCCATCCTAGCCTAGACTACCCTAGCCTACTCTACCTAGCCTAACCTAGCCTACTCCATCCCAGCCTAGCCTACTCCATCCTAGCCTACTCTATCCTAATCTACTCTACCTAGCCTACTCTGCCTAGCTTAGCCTAGCCTAGCCTACTCTACCTAGCTTAGCTTAGCCTAGCCTACTCTATCATAACCGAGCCTAGCCTACTCTATCATAGCCTAGCCTACTCTACTCTAGACTAATCTACTCTATCCTAGCCTATTCTTGCTAGACTAGCTTAGCCTAGCCTACTCTATTCTATCCTAGCCTACCCTACCCTATCCTACATTATCCTAGCCTACTCTACCTTAGCCTAGACTAGCCTAGCCTACTCTACCTAGCCTAGCCTAGCCTACTCTATCTTAGTCTAATCTACCTAGCCTAGTCTAACCTGCCTACTCTATACTAACCTACTCTACCTAGCCTACTCTATCTGTCCTAGCCTACTCTAGCCTATCCTAGCCTACTCTATTCTATCCTAGCCTAGCCTACACTATCATAGCCTAGACTACTCTACTCTAACTTAGACTACTCTATCCTTGCCTGTTCTACCTAGCCTAGCTTAGCCTAACCTACTCTACCTAGCCTAACCTACTATATCCTAGCCTACTCTACCTAGCCTAACCTAGCCTACTCTAGCCTAACCTACACTACCTAGCTCAACCTATTCTAACCTAGCCTAGCCCAGTCTAGCCTACTCTATCCTAGCCTACTCTAGCCTAGCCTACTCTAACCTAGCCTAGCCTAGCCTATTCTATCGTATCCTAGCCTAGCCTACTCTACTCTAGCCTAGCCTAACCTATTCTACCTAGCGTAACTTAGCCCAGCCTACACTAAAAGCCTACTCTACCTAGCCTAGCCTACTCTACCTAGTCTAGCCTAGCCTACTCTACCTAGCCTACTATATCCTAACCTACTCTACCTAGCCTAGCCTACTCTTACCAGGCCTAGCCTAGCCTAGCTTACTCTATCCTATTCTACCATATCCTACTCTACCATATCCTAGCCTACTCTACCATACCCTAGCCTACTCTGGCCTGCTCTAACCTAGCCTAGCCTACTCTAACCTAGCCTAGCCTACTCTAGCCTAGCCTAGCCTAGCCTACTCTACCTAGACTAGCCTAGCCTAACCTACTCTACCTATCCTACTCTACCTAGCCTACCCTACTCTAACCTGGCCTGGCCTGGCCTAGCCTACTCTAACCTGACCTAGCCTAGCCTAATCTACCTAGACTAGCCTAGCCTACTCTATCCTAACCTACTCTAGCCTAACCTACTCTACCTATCCTACTCTACCTAGCCTAGCCTAGCCTACTCTAACCTGGCCTAGACTAGCCTAGCCTACTCTATCCTAGCCTACCCTATCCTACTCTATCATATCCTAGCCTACTTTGGCTTAACCTACTATAACTATTCTAGCCTATTCTATCCAAGCCTAACCTGGCATACTTTAGCCTAAACTACTTTACCTAGCCTAGCCTACTCTAACCTAACCTAGCCTAACCTAGCCTACTTTATCCTAGCCTAGCCTACTCTATCTTAGCCTAGCCTAGCCTACTCTAATCTAACCTAGCCTACTCTATCATAGCCTAGCTTAGCCTAGCCTACATTAAAAGCCTACTCTACCTAGCTTAATCTACTCTTTCTTAGCCTAGCCTAACCTAACCTACCTAGCCTACTCCACTTAACCTAGCCTAGCCTGCTCTATCATAGCCTACTCTAACCTACTCTACCCTAGCCTGGACTACTCTAACCTAGCATATCCTAGCCTAGACTACTCTATCCAAGTCTAGCCTATTCTATCCTAGCTTAGCCTAGCCTACTCTATCCTATCTTAGCCTACACTATCCTAGCCTACTCTACCTAGCCTAGCCTACTCTATCCTAACCTAGCCTCCTCTTGCCTAACATACTCTACCTAGCCTACTCTTGCCTGACCTACTCTACCTAGCCTACTCTACCTAGCCTAGCCTACTCTAACCTAGCCTATCCTAGCCTAGCCTACTCTATCCTAGCTTAGCCCTGCTTACTTTAGGCTAGGATAGAGTAGGCTAGGCTAGGTTAGGTAGAGTAGACTACACTGGTCTAAGCTAGGTAGAATAGGCTAAGATAGAGTAAGCTAGGCTAGGTAGAGTAGGCTAGGATAGAGTAAGCTAGGTTAGAGTAGAGTAGGCAAGGCTAGGATAGGATTGATTAGGCTAGGCTAAGCTAGGATAGAGTAGACTAGGCTAGGCTAGGCTATGTTAGAGTAGGCTAGGTAGAGTAGGTTGGGTTAAAGTAGGCTAGGATAGAGTAGGCTAGGCTAGGCAGAATATGCTAGGTAGAGTAGGCTAGTCTAGTCTAGGCTAGGTAGAGTAGGTTAGGATAGAGTAGGCTAGGCAAGATAAAATAGTCTAGGATAGAGTAGGCTAGGTAGAATAGGCTAAGATAGAGTAGACTAGCGTAGTTTAGGGTAGGATAGGATAGAGTAGGCTAAGTTAAGATAGGATAGAGTAGGTTGGGCTAAGTTAGACTAGGTAGAATAAGGTAGGATAGAGTAGGCTAGGTTAGAGTAGAGTAGGCTAGACTAGGATAGTGTAGGCTAGGCAAGGATAGGATAGAGTAGAATAGGATAGGTGAGGATAGAGTAGGCTAGGCTAGGCCAGGTTAGATTAGGCTAGGCTAGGTAGAGTAGGATAGGTAGAGTAGGTTAGTCTAGAGTAGGCTGGGTCAGGCTAGGTAAACTAGGCTAGGCTATGCTAGGTTAGCGTAAGCTAGGCTAGGTAGAGTACATTAGGTTAGGTTAGACTAGATTAGGCTAGGCTAGGATAGTGTAGGCTAAAGTAGGATAGGATAGAGTAGGCTAGACTAGGATAGGATAGGATATGCTAGGATAGGCTAGGCTATGATAGAGTAGGCTAAGCTAGGTAAATTAGTCTAGGTTGAGTAGGTTAGGCTAGAGTAGGCTAAGATAGAGTAGACAAGGGAGAGTAGGCTGGGTAGAGTAGGCTAGGCTAGACTAGGCTGGCTAGAGCAAACTAGGATAGAGTAGGCTAAGCTAGGCTAGGCTAGGATAGAGTAGGTTATGCTAGAGTAGGTTAGGCTAGGTAAAGTAGGCTAGCATAGTGTAGGTTAGGCTAGGATAGTGTAGACTAGGCTAGGATAGGATAGAGTAGGGTAGGCTAAACTATGATAGAGTAGGCTTGGCTAGGATAGGCCAGGTTAGAGTAAGCTAGGCTAGGCAGAGTAGACTAGGATAGAGCAGGCTAGGATAGAGTAGGCTACGCTGGGTTAGGTGGAGTAGACTAGGCTAGTCTAGGCTAGGTAGAGTAGGCTAAGCTAGGCTAGGCTAAAAAAGAGTAGACTAAACTAGGTAGAGTAGACTTTTAGTGTAGGCTAGGTAGAATAGGCTAGGATAGAGTAGGCTAGGTTAGATTAGAGTAGGCTAGGCTAGGGTAAGATAGAGTAGGCTAGGGTAAGATAGAGTAGGTTAGACTAGCTAAAGTAGGTTAGGCTAGAGTAAGCTAGGTTAGAGTTGACTAGGTTAGACTAGACTAGGCTAGGATAGAATAGGCTAGGATAGGTAGAGTAGGCTAGGTAGAGTAGGTTTGGCTAGAGTAGGCTAGGATAGGGTAGGCTAGGATAGAGTAGGCTAGACTAGGCTAGGCCAGGTTAAACTAGGCTAGTCTAGGTAGAGTAGGATAGGTAGAGTAGGTTAGTCTAGAGTAGGCTAGGATAGAGTAGGTTAGGCTAGTCTAGGTAGAGTAAACTAGGTTAGAGTAGGCTAGGCTAAGCTAGGTAGAGCAGACTAGGCTAGGATAGAGTAGGCTAGGTTAGAGTAGAGTAGGCTAGGTTATGATAATGTAGGCTAGGTTGAGTAGTTCAGGCTAGAGTAGGCTAGGATAGAGTAGGCTAGGCTAGGCTATGCTAGGTAGAATAGACTAGGTATAGTAGGCTAGGCTAGTCTACGCTAGGTAGAGTAGACTATGATAGAGTAGGCTAGGCTAGGCTAGTCTACACTAAGTAGAGTAGACTATGATAGAGTAGGTTAAGCTAAGCTAGGATAGGATAGAGTAGGCTAGGCTAAGCTAGGCTATGTATAATAGGCTAGGATAGAGTAGGTTAGGTTAGAGTAGAATAGGTTATGCTAGGATAGTGTAGGCTTGACTAGGATAGGATAGAGTAGGCAGGGCTAAGCTAGGATAGAGTAGTGTAGGCTAGGATATGCTAGGTTAGAGTAGACTAGGCTAGGTAGAGTAGGTTAGGCAAAAGTAAACTAGGTCATGATAGAGTAGGCTGGGCTAGGTAGAGTAGGCTAAGATAGTGTAGGCTAGGCTAGGATAGGATAGAGTAGGCTAGGCTAAGCTAGGATAGAGTAGGCTAGGCTTGGATAGAGTAGGCTAGGTTAGGTTAGAGTAGGTTAAGCTAGGTAGAGTAGATTAGGCTAGAGTAGGCTAGGATAGAGCAGGCTATGATAGAGTAGGCTAGGCTAGGTTAAGTTGAGTAAGCTAGGCTAGTTTAGGTTAGAGTAGACTAGGCTAGGTAGAGTAGGTTAGGAAAAAGTAGACTAGGTCAGGATAGAGTAGGCTGGGCTAGGTAAAGTAGGCTAGGATAGTGTAGGCTAGGCTAGGATAAGATAGAGTAGGCTAGGCTAAGCTAGGATAGAGTAGGCTAGGCTTAGATAGAGTAGGCTAGGTTAGGTTAGAGTAGGCTAAGCTAGGTAGAGTAGGTTAGGCTAGAGCAGGCTAGGATAGAGCAGGCTATGATAGAGTAGGCTAGGCTAGGTTAAGTTGAGTAGGTTAGGCTAGTTTAGGCTAGATAGAGTAGGTTAGGCTAGGCTAGGCTAAGAAAGAGTAGACTAGGCTAGGTAGAGTAAGCTTTTAATGTAGGCTATGCTAAGCTAGGTTAGGTAGAATAGACTAGGATAGAGTAGGCTAAATTAGATTAGAGTAGGTTAACCTAGGCTAGGATAGAGTAGGCTAGGATAGGATAGGATAAAAGTAGGCTAGGCTAGGTTAGGTTAGAGTAAGGTAGGCTAGGTAAAGTAGTTTAGGTTAGAGTAAGCTATGATAGAGTAGACTATGTTAGGCTAGGCTAGGCTAGGATAGAATAGGCTAGAATAGGTAGAGTAGGTTAGGCCAGAGTAAGCTAGGATAAGATAGAGTAGGATAGGGTAGGCTAGAATAGAGTAGGCTAGGCTAGTCTAGGCCAGGTTAGAGTAGACTAAGCTAGGTAGAGTAGGATAGGTAGAGTAGATTAAGGTAGAGTAGGCTAAAATAGAGTAGGCTATGCTAGTTTAGGTAGAGTAGGCTAGGCCATGCTAGGTTAGAGTAAGCTAGGCTAGTTTAGGTAGAGTAGGCTAGGCCAGGCTAGGTTAGAGTAGGCTAAGCTAGGTTAGAGTAGGCTAGAGTAGGCTAGGATAGGATAAAGTAGTATAGGGTAGGCTAGGATAGAGTAGGCTATGTTAGGCTAGGCCTGGTTAGAGTAGGTTAGACTAGGTAGAGTAGGTTAGGCTAGAGTAGGCTAGGCTAGGCTAGGCTATGTAGAGTAGGCTAGACTAGGCTAGGCTAGGTAGAGTAGGCTAGGCTAGAATAGGCTAGGCTAGGTAGAGTAGGTTTTTAGTGTAGGCTAGGCAAAATTAGGTTAGGTAGAATAGACTAGGTTAGAGTAGAGTAGGCTAGGCTAGGCTAGGATAGAGTAAGCTAGACTAGACTACGATAGAATAGGCTAGGCTAGGCTAGGTTAGGTTAGAGTAGGCTAGGCTAGGTAGAGTAAGTTAGGCTAGAGTAGGCTAGGATAGAGTAGGCTAGGCTAGGCTATGCTAGATTAGAATAAGCTATGCTAGGTAGTGTAGGTTAGGCTAGGATAGGGTAGGCTAGGTTAGGCTAGGTAGAATACGCTAGGCTAGTCTAGGCTAGATAGAGTAGGCTAGGATAGGCTATGCTAGGCTAGGATAGAGTAGGCTAAACTACATAAAGTAGGCTAGACTAAGCTAGACTAGGTAGAACAGGCAAGGATAGAGTAGTCTAGGTTAGAGTAGAGTAGTCTAGGCTAGAGTAGAGTAGTCTAGGCTATGATAGTGTAGGCTAGGCTAGGCTAGGATAGAGTAGGCTAGGTTAGGCTAGGTTAGGTTAGAGTAGGCTAGGCTAGGTAGAGTAGGTTAGGCTAGAGTAGGGTAGGATAGAGTAGGCTAGGCTAAAGTAGGTTAGGCTAGGCTAGAATAGAGTAGGCTAGGTTGGGTAGAGCAGGCTAGACTAAGATAGATTAGGCTAGGCTAGGTAGATTAGGCTAGGTTAGAGTAGGCTAGACTAGGATAGGTAGAGTAGGCTAGGATAATGTAGGCTAGGCTAAGCTAGGTTAGGATAAAGTAGGCTAGGCTGGATAGAGTAGGCTAGACTGGGTAATGTAGGCTAGGATAGAGTAGGCTAGGCTAAGCTAGTCTAGCAAAAATAAGCTAGGATAGAGTAGATTAGTCTAGAGTAGAGTAGGCTAGGATAGGATAGGATAGAGTAGGCTATGCTAAGCTAGGATAGAGTAGGCTAAGCTCGGTTAGGATAGAGTAGACTAGGCTAGGCTAAGCTAGGTAGAGTAGGCTAGCTAGAGTAGATTAGGCTAGAGTAGGCTAGGATGGAGTAGGCTAAGCTAGGCTAGGTAAAGTAAGCTAGGGTAGTCTAGGCTAGGTACGGTAGGCTAGGATGCAGTAGGCTAGGCTAGGTTGGACTAGGATAGAGTAGGCTTGATTAAGTAGAGTAAGCTAGGCTAGGTAGAGGACACTATAATAGAGTAGGCTAGGCTAAGCTAGGTTAGGTAGAATAAGCTAGGATAGAGTAGAGTAGGCTAGAGTAGAGTATGCTAGGATAGGATAAAGTAGGCTAGGCTAGGCTAGAATAAAGTAGGCTAGGCTATGATAGAATAGGCTAGGCTAGGCTAGAATAGAGTAGACTTGGCTAAGCTAGGCTAGGTTAAAGTAGGTTAGACTAGGTAGTGTAGGCTAGGGAAAGTAAGTTTGGATAAAGTAGGCTAGACTAGGCTAGGTAGAGTAAGTTAGGCTAGTCAAGGCTAGGTAGAGTAGACTAGGATAGAGTAGGCTACGCTAGGCTAGGCTCGGATAGAGTATGGTAGGTTGGGTAGAGTAAGCTAGGATAAAGTAGACTAGGTAAAATGGGCTAGGATAGAGTATGCTAGGTTAGAGTAGAGTAAGCTAGGCTAGGATAGTGTAGGCTAGTCTAGGATAGTATAGAGTAGGCGAGGCTAGGCTAGGTTAGAGTAGGTTAGGCTAGGTAGAGTAGGCTAGGTTAGAGTAGGTGAGGATAGAGTAGACTAGGCTATGCTAGGTAGAGTAGGCTAAGCTAGTCTAATCATACGATCCCGGTGTCCCCCTTTACACATATATACCCAACCCCATCCTCTTTTTGTCCGGACTCTGAATCAAGGACTTTCACTTTAGACCTCAATTCAACCTTCTATTTTGCGTCATGAAGCTAAACTCGTCCAGAAGACAGCATCGTGGAAGGTTTGAGGCATCAAAACATTTAAACCCTTGCACGCAGGCTGCTGTTAGGACCCAACACGAACCTGATGACCTTAAGCTTCTCAATGTTAAGGTTCTGAGCTTAACAAAGCAGCGCCATAAAAAGTTGCCTCTTTGAGTTGTCACGGCTTTCGTTGACATGATTAGATTGATTATATTGTTGCTGATCGAGTTGATTGTGTGCGTGCAGGTAATCATGGTTAGAGGACGCCGCGGAGGCAGACGACGGGATGCTAGGGGAGGAGGCGTGACGCCTCCAGTAGCATCCACGCCTGAGGGGTCTAACCCCCAGAGAGGCGAGCAAGTTCTCAGACAGGAGCAGATAGCAGTTGGCGATGTTGTTGAGATGATGAGATCTTTTCAGCGCATGTCCGAGGCACTGATCAGCAGATTGAACCGAGACGAGGCCAGGGCGCCGGCACCCCCTGAGGTACCGCCGCGCGCACCGACCGTTACAGGTAGCATTCACCGTGAACTCGAGAAGGTAAAATTTCCCGAGTTCTTTGGTGCCCCTAACGACGCAGCCGCCGAGGCATAGTTGGAGAATATGGCGATGTGCTTCGCACTTCGCGATTATACCTCCAACATGAAGGTCTGCATGGCGGTCTTTCAACTGAAAGGGAGCGCTCTTCTGTGGTAGAAGACGCTTCTGCCGCAGCTGAACATGGCCGTTGAAGACGTGTCATGGGAACTGTTTCAGGAACGGTTCCGAGAGAGGTACCTTTCAAAGGAATTCATTGAGCATCAGCTCAATGAGTTCAACGCGCTACGACAGGGAGGTCGTACGGTGCCCGAGTATGAGGCACGTTTCATGAAGCTGCTCCAGTATGCTCCGCACCTTAACACGGAGAAACTCAAGGTCAACCAATTCGTGTTTGGCCTTAACGACAGCCTGCGTACAAAGATTAGGATTTTGATGCCTCAAACCTTGCACGACGTTGTCCAAAATGCCCGCATAGCAGAGGAGGAGCTTATCAGTGGAGGTCAGACCAGGACTCCAGTGAGACCCACAGGGCAGAGTTCATCTGGTGCGCCGCGGCATCAGACACCAGCGAGACATACGCCAGGACATCGTGGCTTCCAGAGGGGATCCACTTTTGCTACACCCCAACGACCGTCGCCTCCACAGCGGACACCTTATCGAGCACCACGACACCAGCAGTAGCGTCACCCGCCGCAGCAGCAGTTTAGGTCTGTTCAGCAGAACAAACCATGGTTTCAGGAAGGTAGACAATCCTCTTTTACTTCGAGTACCAGGACTACTGGGCCGAAGAAGGGATGTTGGACGTGTGGGGAGCCACACTACCAGCTCGACTGTCCTGTGGAGAGGACCAGAGCGTCCGGATCAACCGAGCCCACTACAATGGGAGATATGGGCAAGGCCCATCGGATTCATGCAACGGTGAATAACCGTCAGGCAGAGCACCAGTCGATTGTGCTCAAGACGACAGGTATTGTCGCTGACCAGACCCTTGGTATTTTGATAGACCCAGGTGCTACTGAGAGTTTCATTTCTGGTGCAGCGCTAAAAAAGATTAAGGTAAAGACAGTCGAACAGGATGAATTTAGCTTCGTGGAGATGGCTTCGGGAGCCAAACAGAAGGTTGGAGGAAATGTTGCGGGCTGTGCTCTTAACCTGGGAGAGTTTGTCACGAGGATCAACTTGTACGTCACGATCTTAGGATCTTATGACGTCGTGATCGGTATGGATTGGTTGGAAACGCATGAGGCGGTACTCAACTGTAAGACGAAACGATTGAGCTTGGTTGATGACGAAGGAGAGAAACGTGTGATTGTAGGACAGAACCAAGAAGTTTTCCTGCAGTCCGTCTCTTCCTTACAGTTACAGAAGAGTATGCGCAAAGGGTGCAAACTTTATGCGATCCTCGCGCTAAACGAGAAGGGAGTAGCGGAAGGTCTAGAACACCTTCCGGTGGTGAAAGAGTTTGCGGACGTATTTCCAGAGGAGTTGCCTCGGATGCCGCCGGAAAGGGAACTGCAGTTTACCATAGTCTGAAACCGGGGACCGAACCAATAGCAAGAACGCCTTATCAGATGTCAACCCCTGAGTTGCAAGAGTTGAAAATGCAGCTGAAAGAGTTGTTGGACCTGGGGCTGATACACCCCAGTGTGTCATCGTGGGGTGCACCAGTTATTTTCATACGAAAGAAGGACGGATCATGGAGGCTTTGCATTGACTACCGTCAACTGAACAAGGCTACGATCAAGAATCAGTATCTCTTACCAAGAATTGATGATCTGTTCGATCAAATGAAGGGTGCGACGGTGTTCTCCAAGATCGATTTGCGATCAGGGTATCCCCAGTTATGGATCAAGGAGGATGACGTCCCTAAGACCGCCTTCAAGACGAGATTTTGGCATTACGAGTTTACTGTTTTACCGTTTAGACTGACAAACGCCCTAGGGGTATTCATGAGTTTGATGAACGAGGTGCTCCGCGAGTACTTCGACAAGTTCGTCCAAGTATTCATTGACGACATCTTGATCTACTCTCGGACGACGGAGGAGCATGATGAGCACTTGCGCTTGGTACTGCAATGCCTCCGAGAGCATAAATTATATGGGAAGTTATCCAAATGCTATTTTTATCAATCGAGGATTCACTACTTAGGGCATGTCATCTCCGGCGAAGGTATCGTCGTGGATCCAACCAAGGTTGAGGCTATTATGGAATAGCCTGCGTCGACGAATGTCACAGAAGTACGTAGTTTTATGGGTTTAGCAGGATATTATCGACGGTTTGTCGAGGGATTTTCGAAGATAGCAAATCCGATCACGGAATTGCAGAAGAAAAATAAGAAGTTTGTTTGGACTGAGAAATGCATGGAAGCATTCCGAAGGCTTAAAGAGTTGTTGACAACAACGCCGATACTAAAAGTCCCTGACATGGACGCAGACTTCTTGGTATGCACTTACGCATCCAAGGAATGATTAGGCGGAGTTTTGATGCAAGACGGACGAGTGATTGCTTACATTTTCAGAAAACTGAGATGGCATGAGGAGAACTACGCGACGCACGATTTAGAGCTTTTAGCCATCAGATATGCCTTGAAGGTTTGAAGACACTACCTCGTTGGACGAAAATTTGAATTAAAGACTGATCATTGTGGACTACAACACATTTTTACACAAAACGACCTGAACGCGCGACAACGACGTTGGTCGAAATTGCTTAGCGAATACGACTTTAAGATTACTTACATAAAGAAAACAGTGAACCGAGTGGCGAATGCCTAGAGTCGGAGGCCACGCATCTTTTCAGTGTTATTTCTTCAGAGAAATCTACGTGAGAAGATTATTACCTTACAGCGTGATGATGACTGGTACACAGAAGTCCAGGATTTTATCGGACAAAACACAATGATGGTACCACGATATGAGGGATATTCATTGGATAGCGATGGTTTATTGAGGTTTAGAAGTCGGATTTACGTACCGCCAAACGACGAGTTAAGGATATTGATCATGAGCGAGGCTCATAAAGCAATTTACATGGCTCACCCGGGAATTACGAAGATGATGACAGACTTTAAACCATTATTCTTTTGGAAATGAATGAAGGCCGACATAGTCAACTTTGTGGCTAGATGTCTAGAGTGTCAACAGGTAAAGGCTGAATATAGACACCCGGCAGGTTTACTTCAACCACATGCCATTCTGGAATCGAAATGGGAAGTTATTTCGATGGATTTCATTGTTGGATTGCCACTGACGACAAGGAGACACGACTCGATTTTTGTAGTAGTAGACACTGACGAAAAGTGCTCACTTTATTTCGGTGCATAGAACGTATCAGGCACCTGACATAGCGAAAGTTTTCATCAGTGAGATTGTGAGGCTGCATGGCGTGCCTAAAAAGATTATATCCGATCGAGAATCGGTGTTTACTGGACGATTTTGGACGAATTTCCAAGAGACCTTGGGAACTCAACTTAACTTTAGCACTGCGTATCACCCAGAGACTGACAGACAGACCGAACGAACGAACCAAACCTTGGAAGACATGTTGCGCATGTATGTGATGGACCAGCAAAAGCGTTGGGAGGAGTTCTTGCCTCTAGTAGATTTCGCTTACAACAACAGTTACCAGAGCACCATTAAGATGGCGCCTTTTGAGTTCCTTTATGGGCGACCGTGTCGGACACCCTTGAGTTGGGATCGGCTTGAGGATAGGGTCCTGGTGGGACCAGAAGCGATCCAAGAAATGGA
>ML833994.1:44959-59563 GCA_009831015.1 Picea engelmannii | reverse complement strand
AGGAAGGTGTAACTAGTAAAACCTAAAAAGTGCACGAAGAACTTGAAGCCTTGCAACTGCATAGAATTAATGGTTGTGAGGTGGGATATATGGAGAATTATAGGTGGAGGTGCAAAAGCCTATAAGTGTAACTTTGGTACATGAAGAAGAAAAAAAATACAGGCTGAAAGATACACCCCAAGCATTACAGAGGTTGATTAACCTTAAAGAAATCGAAGTTGTAACCTGCAAAAGATGGGCATAGGACCCTTGTAACAGAAAGTTGGAAAACTAGTTATAACTTGTAAATGATCCATATTTGACTGCAGCCAATGACATTGAACAGTCAGTCTAGGTGTTTACCTCCCTTTGGATCTGAGAATTTCAAGACTTGTAGCGGAGGTTTGTAAGCACAGATCGTTGTTCCTCTGTGTTGTCTAACCCAGATTGCTGAAAAAAAATTTGGTGCTTGTCTCTTGAAAGTTCTACTGCTCCTCAAGACTGTAGACTCTCTCACACCTCAGATCGTGGAAGAAAGAGTAACTTTTGAGTCCTAGCTTGTCCTAAACAGTGATCCGAGAATATGACTAATGAGGAATAGAAAAGCATTTTGCGCATTCTGTAACATTAATTATGGTACTGTAATAAAATATAAAAATATATATATCTAATCAATAACATCAACAAATTTAACTATAATAGAAAAAGTATCAAATTATTTTTTAAAGCAAATTTATTAGTGTATTTTAATTGTTCTATATTTTGTTTTTTTTTAATATATTTTATTATTGGATTTGTAAATTTGAGTGATTGATTTTGTATAATTTTAATCTAGATTTTTTAATATGTTAAATTCAT
The DNA here is from genome assembly GCA_009831015.1 of Picea engelmannii. NCBI lineage: Eukaryota > Viridiplantae > Streptophyta > Pinopsida > Pinales > Pinaceae > Picea > Picea engelmannii. The sequence continues at coordinate 58,726 of ML833994.1, read as the reverse complement.
TTGTACATTCAAAAATACAATTTAAATAAAAAAAATTATAATTTCTTAATTATTTATATAATCAAATTCAAAAAAATAAATAAATAAACAATAACTTTATATATTTAAAATTAAAATTAATGGATATAAGCTTTTTATTCATATTGAGTGGTAGAAAAGTTTGTGTATTAAAAAATATGCAAAAGTGGATAGAAAAATTTGTGTGTTAAAAAATATGCAAACACAAGTTGTTATTAATTTGAAGTCTCATAATTACAAGCATGCATTTCTCTTTGTTTCAAATTCAAAGTTTATAAATTAAAAGTTTATGTGTTAGAAACTCTCCTCCACAAGTTATTAATATGAAATCTGATAATTACAATCATTTCTCTTTGTTTCAAATATAAAGTTTATAAATTAAATGATTTTTTTATTATATTATTATTTTAGTTATTATAACTAATTTGAAATCTTATAATTATAATTATTTTTCTTTATTTCAAATATAATTTGTTTTAAATATAGCGTTTATAAATTAAGTAATTTTTTAATTATATCATTATATTTTCTTGCATAATAATTTATGAGTTTATGAATTTCATGAATTCAAATAAATATTAACTTATATAATTTGTTTCAAATAGAAAATTAATTAAGTGTTTTTTAATTATATTATTATATTTTCTGGCATAATAACTTATGAGTTGAGTGTAAAAAAGGGTTTTTTGGGGGGTTTGTGGTTATGGAGCGCTTTTTTCGCACGAGGCTGCGGTTTTCACAGTTTTTACCTATAGCGTGCAGTTAAATTTTTACCCTCTCCCTTTTACTGCTCCTGGCCTGACCTTCTCCCGCTTCACTTTCCCGGTGGCCTTTCCCGACACCTTCTCGACAATGGAGAATCTCTCGATGACCGCGCGGAATTCTAGTGCAATGAAGAAAGCTCAAGTGGACGTCGTGGCAATTGAGTTTTTGGCGGGTGGAGGTCCACTTGAACAGTTGGCGGGCATTGGGGACTCTCCTCGATTCCTTTCCTTTCCTTCTCAGGCTAAACCGGTTTCCCCTTCTTTGCCATCTCTACTTGATGGATTTCTATTTGGAGATTTTACAGAACCTTGGGTGTCGAGGGCTTCGATTTCTTCAGCAGTCATTTTACCCCCTCTCAGTCCACTACAAGCTTCTGACTTAGACTAGGTAAACTCTATTGAAGGAGGACTTATCCACTCTCCCTTGGAGCATGCCCTTGTTCGTCCTCTTTTCGGCACCGACGCAGCCTCCACAGTCTTTTTTGATAAAGGACATGATGTCGCTCCCCCTTTTCCCTTAAACAAGGGTTTCATTTCTGCTCGGCTTGAACCGGATGAGTACAATGGATGCGAACAGACCTACTCCACCAGGGAACCCTTAAAGAAGCCCCCAGTTATCTTGGAAGGAGCTACTCGAGCCAGAGAAGTAGGATCCAGGCTGAAGAGGAAAATCTTAAAAACTAAAGGAAGGGTTGGAAATCTGGCACTCGGAGAAGACGTCGAGATTAATCAGGTTTCCCATATGGAAAATCAAACGGTTATAGGACGTGTGAATGGCAGAATTTTTGCAGTGAAAACTATTCGATATTGGATGCATTCTTCTTGGAAGGATGAGCTTGGATACCTACCAGAGCTGGTGGAATTAAACAGAAACTCATATGCTTTCACTTTCCAGAATAGTGAGCACTCCAAATGGGCGCTAGGTAAAGCCTGGAGCATCAACAACTCTCTGCTTCTTCTCAAACCTTGGAGTCCACTTTTTGATGCAAGCACAGAACGTCTTGATAAATTTATGGTTTGGGTAAGGCTACTAGCACTACCTTTCCATCTCTGGTCCTTCGATTATTTCAAAAAAATTGGGATTTTTTTAGGAGACTTCTTGGATGCGGACATGACCTTCGAAGAAACAAAACAATTGAAGGTAGCAATAATTCTGGTAAATATGAACATCAGGGAAGGTCTTGGTGAAGAGTTGGATCTCAGCTCGGGAGAATACAACTATGTTCAAAAATTGGACTATGAGAACATACCCTTTAGGTGCCGAAGGTGTCATCAGTATGGCCATCTTATCAAGAATTGTAAGCTTCCTTTAAGGACCAGAGGAATAGTGTATGGAAGGTACAAAGATTCTCAGAAGTTTTTTGGTTCAATGGAATCCTCTCTCAATTCATAAAGGGACTAGGGATGTCAAACTGATAACCTTACAGAAGAAATGTCTGTAGATTGTGTCCATCAATGCTCAGAGATGGCTCCTTTACGACCGGATCAACAAAGTTCAGTTTTGGCATAAACCACTTATTTCCCGGATGTGGGTACCTCTATAAAAGGCCCCGAGTGGATGATCTCTCCTTCCCTCCCCCCGCTCCCTCCCCTTGTTATTGTTCTCTCCTCCTTTTTGCCTCCCCCCTCGCTCCCTCCCTGCCCCGTTCCTTCTCCGACCTCCTCTGCATCCTTTCTACCCTTGGAACTTCCCGCTATGTCGTTTTCCCCGGTCTCGGAGGATTCCACTACGTCCTCTTCTGATACCTCCTCAAGGCGTTACTTCATAAGATCCCTGAACAAAGAACACTCAGGAGGATTAGCCTTGGACTCGATACCAACGGAGGAAAGTGGGAGAGGCAGAAAAACCCTCATTTCGAAGGTTCAGAAGAAATCCAAAATCAATCTTTTAGCAGGAAAACAAGTCTCTATTGAAAGGGTGCTTAGAGTAAGGCGAACCCTAGGAAAGGGGCCTTCATGAAGTGTTGCTCTTTCAACTGTAGGGGATTGGATGGCCCCCTCAAAAGACCAGCCCTAAAAAGGATGATCCTTGCAAAACATCTGGATGTCCTTCTCCTTCAAGAAACCTTAGGGGAAGGGGTTGAAGTTTTCAACAGACTCTTTACGCTACTACCGGATTGGAGTTTCATTACACTAGATTCTATCGGGAGATCAGGAGGACTAGCTATTGGATGGAAATCCCGCACTATAAAAATCATCAACTCTTGGGGTTTTGACTCTGGCCTTGGTATCACAGTTACCTCGAAGGAACTTGAAGAACCCCTCAATATTGTAAACATCTATGGATCTAGTCATAAAAAAGGCCCCTACTGGGAAAAATTCTTCTCCAAGTCTTTCTTAAAAGAAAAACTCTTAATCTTGGGAGGAGACTTAAATTTCTCCTTGGGTTTCAAAGAAGTATGGGGAACTCATGTGAGAACGGATCCCTTAAATAGCTACTTCACACAAAAATTGGCGGAACACAACTTTCTAGATATTGAGCCGGTCAAATTCAAACCTACTTGAAGAAATAACAGAGTGGGAGAAGACAGCATAGCCAAAAAATTGGACTGTTTTTTAATAAAGGATACACTTCTTGAAAAATCCTTTCAATTGAAACAATGGATAGGTCACGGGGGAATCTAAGATCATTATCCGATTTTCCTTGAATTATGAACTGGGATGAACAAGACACCCAGTCCTCTCAAATTCAATAGAACATGGCTCAATGATGACACTTTTTTAAAGCTGGTTAAGGAGAATTGGCTAGTATATAACCCAGAGAGCAACGAGGTGGCAGGTTTACACTTTGTCAAAAATATTCACATAATCAAAGAGAAAACAAAGAGTTGGGATCATCATAAAACTCTAAAGGAGGACTTGGAACTAAAAGAGATGGAATCACAGTTCCATATTTGACTGCAGCCAATGACATTGAACAGTCAGTCTAGGTGTTTACCTCCCTTTGGATCTGAGAATTTCAAGACTTGTAGCGGAGGTTTGTAAGCACAGATCGTTGTTCCTCTGTGTTGTCTAACCCAGATTGCTGAAAAAAAATTTGGTGCTTGTCTCTTGAAAGTTCTACTGCTCCTCAAGATTGTAGCCTCTCTCACACCTCAGATCGTGGAAGAAAGAGTAACTTTTGAGTCCTAGCTTGTCCTAAACAGTGATCCGAGAATATGACTAATGAGGAATAGCAAATCATTTTGCGCATTCTGTAACATTAATTATGGTACTGTAATAAAATATAAAAATATATATATCTAATCAATAACATCAACAAATTTAATTATAATAAAAAAAAATTAACTATAATAAAAAAAGTATCAAATTATTTTTGAAAGCAAATTTACTAGTGTATTTTAATTGTTCTATGTTTTGGTTTTTTTTAATATATTTTATTATTGAATTTGTAAATTTGAGTGGTTGATTTTGTATAATTTTAATCCAGATTTTTTAATAAGTTGAATTCATTCCTACATTCAAAAATACAATTTAAACAACAAAAAATTGTAATTTCTTAATTATCTATATAATCAAATTCAAAAAAAAAAAAAAACAATAACTTTATATGTTTAAAATTAAAATTAATGGATATAAACTTTTTATTCATATTGAGTGGTAGAAAAGTTTGTGTATTAAAAAATATGCAAAAGTGAATAGAAAAATTTGTGTTAAAAAATATGCAAACACAAGTTGTTATTAATTTGAAGTCTCATAATTACAAGCATGCATTTCTCTTTGTTTCAAATTCAAAGTTTATGTGTTAGAAACTCTCCTCCACAAGTTATTAATATGAAATCTCATAATTACAATCATTTCTCTTTGTTTCAAATATAAAGTTTATAAATTAAATGATTTTTTTATTATATTATTGTTTTAGTTATTATAACTAATTTGAAATCTTATAATTATAATTATTTTTCTTTATTTCAAATATAATTTGTTTCAAATATAAAGTTTATAAATTAATTAATTTTTTAATTATATTATTATATTTTCTTGCATAATAATTTATGAGTTTATGAATTTCATGAATTCAAATAAATATTAACTTATATAATTAATAAAGTGTTTTTTAATTATATTATTATATTTTATGGCATAATAGTTTATGAGTTGAGTGTAAAAAAGGGTTTTTTTGGGGGGGTTTGTGGTTATGGAGCGCTTTTTTCGCACGAGGCTGCGGTTTTCACAGTTTTTACCTCTAACATGCAGTTAAATTTTTACCCTCTCCCTTTTACTGCTCCTGGCCTGACCTTCTCCCGCTTCACTTTCCCAGTGGCCTTTCCTGACACCTTCTCGACAATGGAGAATCTCTCGATGACCGCGCGGAAATCTAGTGCAATGAAGATAGCTCTGTTGGACATCGTGGCAATTGAGTTTTTGGCGGGTGGAGGTCCACTTGAACAGCTAGTGGGCACTGGGGACTCTCCTCGATTCCTTTCCTTTCCTTCTCAAGCTAAACCGGTTTCCCCTTCTTTGCCATCTCTACTTGATGGATTTTTGTTTGGAGATTTACAGAACCTTGGGTGTCGAGGCCTTCGATTTCTTCAGCAGTCGTTTTACCCCCTCCCAGTCCACTACAAGCCTATGACTTAGACTAGGTAAACTCTATTGAAGGAGGACTTATCCACTCTCCCTTGGAGCCTGCCCTTGTTCGTCCTCTTTCCGGCACCGACGCAACCTCCACAGTCTTTTTTGATAAAGGACATGATGTCGCTCCCCCATTTCCCTTAAACAAGGGTTTCATTTCTGCTCGGCTTGAACCAGATGAGTACAGTGGATGCAAACAAACCTACTCCACCAGAGAACCCTTAAAAAATCCCCCAGCTATCTCAGAAGGAGTTACTTGAACCAGAGAATTAGGATCCAGGCTGAAGAGGAAAATCTTAAAAACTAAAGGAAGGGTTGGAAATCTGGCACTCGGAGAAGACGTCGAGATTAATCAGGTTTCCCATATGGAAAATCAAACGATTATAGGACGTGTGAATGGCAGAATTTTTGCAGTGAAAACTATTCGATATTGGATGCATTATGCTTGGAAGGATGAGCTTGGATACCTACCGGAGCTGGTGGAATTAAACAGAAACTCGTATGCTTTCACTTTCCAGAATAGTGAGCACTCCAAATGGGTGTTAGGTAAAGCCTGGAGCATCAACAACTCTCTGCTTCTTCTCAAACCTTGGAGTCCACTTTTTGACGCAAGCATAGAACGTCTTGATAAAATTATGGTTTGGGTAAGGCTACCAGCACTACCTTTCCATCTCTAGTCCTTCGATTATTTCAAAAAAATTGGGAATTTTTTAGGAGACTTCTTGGATGGAGACATGACCTTCGAAGAAACAAAACAAAGGAAGGTAGCAATAATTCTGGTAAATCTGAACGTCAGGGAAAGTCTTGGTGAAGAGTTGGATCTCAGCTGGGGAGAATACAACTATGTTCAAAAATTGGACTATGAGAACATACCCTTCAGGTACCAAAGGTGTCATCAGTATGGCCATCTTATCAAGAATTGTAAGCTTTCTTTAAGGACCAGAGGAATAGTGTATGGAAGGTACAAAGATTCTTAGAAGTTTTTTGGTTCAATGGAATCCGCTCTCAATTCTTAAAGGGACTAGGGATGTCAAATTGATAACCTTACAGAAGAAATGTTTGTAGATTGTGTCCATCAATGCTTAGAGATGGCTCCTTTACGACCGAATCAGCGAAGTTCAGTTTTGGCAAAAACCACTTATTTCTCGGATGTGGGTACCTCTATAAAAGGCCCTGAGTGGATGATCTCTCCTTCCCTCCCCCCACTCCCTCCCCGTGTTACTGTTCTCTCCTCCTTTTTGCCTCCCCCCTCGCTCCCTCCCTTCCTCGCTCCTTCTCCGACCTCCTTTGCATCCTTTCTACCCTTGGAACTTCCCACTATGCCCTTTGCCCCGGTCTCGGAGGATTCCACTATGTCCTCTTCTGATACCTCCTCAAGGCGTTACTTCTTAAGATCCCTAAACAAACAACACTCAGGAGGATTAGCCTTGGACTCGATACCAATGGAGGAAAGTGGGAGAGGCAGAAAAACCCTCATTTTGAAGAGTCAGAAGAAATCCAAGATCAATCTTTTAGCAGGAAAACAAGTCTCTATTGAAAGGGCGCTTAGAGTAAGGCGAACCCTAGGAAAGGGGCATTGATGAAGTGTTTCTCTTTCAACTGTAGGGGATTGGCTGGCCCCCTCAAAAGACCAGCCCTAAAAAGGATGATCCTTGCAAAACATCTAGATTTCCTTCTCCTTCAAGAAACCTTAGGGGAAAGGGTTGAAGTTTTCAACAAACTCTCTACACTACTACCAGAATGGAGTTTCATTACACTAGATTCTATCGGGAGATCAGGAGGACTAGCTATTGGATGGAACTCCCGCACTATAAAAGTCATCAACTCTTAGGGTTTTGAGTCTGGCCTCGGTATCACAGTTACCTCGAAGGAACTTGAAGAACCCCTCAATATTGTAAACATCTATGGACCTTGTCATAACAAAGGCCGCTACTAGGACAAATTCTTCTCCAAGTCTTTCTTAAAAGAAAAATTCTTAATCTTGGGAGGAGACTTAAATTTCTCCTTGGGTTTCAAATAAGTATGGGGAACTCATGTGAGAACGGATCCCTTAAATAGCTACTTCACACAAAAATTGGCGGAACACAACTTTCTGGATATTGAGCCGGTCAAATTCAAACCTACTTGAAGAAATAACAGAGTGGGAGAAGACAACATAGCCAAAATATTGGACTGTTTTTTTATAAAGGATACACTTCTTGAAAAATCCTTTCAATTGAAACAATGGATAGGTCACGGGGAATCTAAGATCATTATCCGATTTTCCTTGAATTATGAACTGGGATGAACAAGACACCTAGTCCTTTCAAATTCAATAGAACATGGCTCAATGATGACACTTTTTTAAAGCTGGTTAAGGAGAATTGGTGAGTATATAACCCAAAGAGCAACGAGGTGGCAGGTTTACACTTTGTCAAAAATATTCACATAATCAAAGAGAAAACAAAGAGTTGGGATCATCAGAAAACTCTAAAGGAGGACATGGAACTAAAAAAGATGGAATCACAGTTAAAACTTATCTCGGAAGAAGAAGGTGGCGGTTATGACTCGACAAAAGCCAAAACAAATCTGCTTAAACTGGAAGAAAGGAGAAACAAACTCTTAAAGGAAAAAGAAGAAACCTGGATATTAAAAAGCAGAGCCACATGTCTGAAGAGTGGAGATGAGAACACAAAGTTTTTCCAAGCTTATGCAAAGGGCAAGAAATGCTCAAACTCAATTTGGTAGCTAAAATACCATGATGGAAAAAAAGAGGGAACTTTTGAAGGAATGTCAAGAATTGGAAAAAACTTTTTCTAGGAACTCTACAAAGCAAAAAACAAGGCCACTATCGAAGAAATGATCTCTATGGAACAGTACTTCCCTAGATTTACAAATGAGGAAGACAACATAATTCTTATGGAAAAGGTAACCTTAGAAGAGCTTAAGGATGTAATGAACAGTTTTCAAAAGGACAAAAGCCCAGGGCCAGATGGATGGACAATTGAGTTATTTATGGGTTTCTTTGATTTTATTGGACAAGACATATTAAGCTTAGTTGAAGAGACAAGGCTTTTCGGACAAATGCCACTTAGTTTAAACTCTACTTTCATTTCACTTATTCCAAAAAAGGATAATCTGGACACCCTAGATGACTTCAGGCCAATTTCTCTATGCAACTGTATCTACAAGATCATTTCCAAAGTCTTAGCAAGAAGACTTAAGAGAATACTTTATGATAAAATTTCACTTGAACAATTTGGGTTTCTGGAAGGCAGATAGATTCATGAATCAATAGGAGTGGCACGGGAAGCCTTACACAACATAAAGACCAAGAAGCTAAAGAGTGTGGTGCTAAAAATTGATCTATCCAAAGCCTATGATAGGGTAAGTTGGCTCTACATCTGATTGTTTTTAACGCATTTACGCTTCACAGTTCCTTTTATCAGATGGATTATCTGGTGCATTACAACTGTGTCATTCTCGGTGCTCATAAATAGTTCGGCTACATCCTTTTTTAGACCTGAAAGGGGCTTAAGACAAGGATGTCCACTTTCTCCACTACTTTTCCTTCTCGTTGTCAAAGGGCTAAGTAGGGCTCTTGCAGTAGAAAAATGGTTTGGTTCCTTTCCAGGTATCAATATCTCCAGTAATCTACAAATTACACACCTTCTCTTTGTAGACGACATCCTCATATTCACCACAGGAACAAGAGGGGAGGCAGAGACTCTAAATAACACAGTGAAGCTTTTCTCCAAAGCCACAGGAATGATTATAAATGAAGGAAAGTCTACCCTTACCTCCTTCTGCCTCTCAGAAATGGAAAAAAGACGGTTTCGAAAATTTTTCCCTTTCAAAGAAAAAACTATTGATGAAGGTCTGAAGTACTTGGGTTTCAATTTGAAACCAAATGATTACAGGAAGGAGGATTGGAATTGGCTTCTCAAAAAATTGGAGAAAAGGTTAAGTTCTTGGAGTCATAAATGGCTTTCCAGGGCTGACAAATTGGTCCTAGTAAAATCAGTATTGGAAGTCATCCCAGTGTTTTGGATGTCTATGTCTTGGATCCCAAAAGGAACTTTGGAGGCAACTAGAAAACTCTCTTTCAGATTTCTGTGGAGTGGGAAGAAAGGTATACATGTGACCCCTTGGGTAAGATGGAAAAGGATTGTAGTCCCAAAGGCACTAGGAGGTTGGGGCTTAAAGAATATACATGTCTTCTCCAAAGCCTTGGATGCTAAAGGGGGATGGCGCCTACTCTCTACAAACAACCTCTGGACAAAGGTTGTCACAAGAAAGTACATTGAACCAGACTCAATGGAGTCTTGGATCAGACGAGCTCAGAAAACTCTCAAAGGAGCTTCGACGATTTGGAAGGTAGTTATAAAATATTTCCCTGTTATAGGGGATGGTCTTGCTTGGAAGGTAGGAAATGAACTTCGAGTAATATTAGGGGCAGATCCCTGGACGGGAAGCGAAGGAAAACACTTACTTTCAGAACATCTAATTTTTACTTTAAAAGAAAAAGGACTTTTTTCTTTAAACTCTCTTGTCGACCAGTCTTCCACTACTCTATGGGCTCAAGGGTGGAAGTCTGCCACCGATCTTGACTTAAACATTGAGGATTCAACGGTATTGAAGAGTTACCTAACAGCCCTAAAAACTTCATAGATCGGGATAAGAGAACAAGAAGATGAATTGGTGTGGGACAGAAATGATTCAGGCATTACACCCCAAAGGAAGGATATTTACACTTAATACAAGAAATTTTTCAAGTAGAACTAGCCTGGTAGTGGAAAAAGATCTGGAAGATCAACAGCCCTACTAAGTCAAAACTTTTTTGGTAGAGTGTTCTATCTAACAAAACCCCAACCTAGGACATACTAAAGAAAAAAAAAATTGTTGGACCAGGTAGATGCTCATTGTGCAAAACTGAGGGTGAAACTGCACAACACCTTCTTCCAGATTGCTCATACTTAAAATTGGTTTGGACAGAAGTTTCAGTTTCCCTGGAAAAAAAAAATCGGTAGGAAGGCCACACCTTAGAACAAGCCTGGAATAATTGGTGGGAAAATACTTCGTACAAAAGATATATAATAATTCCTTTGTTGATCACCTAGGGAGTATGGCTAGCAAGGAATGAAGCCATCTTCAATGAGGTGTTTATAGCTCCTGAAAAAACCTCACTAAACAGTTTGGCAATCTTCTCCTCCTTTGCTCCTTCGAAAGGAAGAAACAAGAACAGAATGATAAAAGAAGTAACAATTGAAAAACCAACACCTTGGGGTTTTTTTGATGGAGCATCCCAACAATACACCTGTGGAGGAGGAGGTTTACTATACTTCTCAAACACACACTACTACACCTTAACATCTAGGTTTGGAAATCGAACAAATCATTATGCTGAATTAATGAGCCTCAAACTACTCTTGGCCTTTTCACTAGAAAAAGAATGCAAAAAGATAACAGTTTTTGGAGACTCAAAAAATTCAATAAACTGGATAAATGGGACTCAAAGATGAAACAATATCAGACTTTCCAATATTGTGGAAGACATAAAAACTTTACAGAAAGCTTTTAATTCTTTTTCTTGTCTATTAGCACTCTGTAATTTGCCTAAGGTTGCTGAGGCAATCACAGAGGTAACCTCAAACCGCTTCGATTCTTGGATCTAGCCCTCCAAGACTCAGAGAGGGATCTCTCTTTTAGATTTAACTTTGTTGGCAATAGGACTGATGTTAGGCTAGCTATAAAGCAAGGAAAATATAGAGTTTTTGATTTTGAGATGGTTAGTTTGGGACAGCAAGGAGAGCCATTGGGCAAATGGGGTCTGCAATTAAAAGTGATTCACATCTCAGATCTGGACAAGACTATTACACAGGGCAAGGTAGCAGAAACATTGGATCGATTTAAGTTTTAATGGCGTGGATTAGAGGAAGAAATAGGTGAGGAAAAAACCAGGCACAGGAGCAGTTAAGAATTCCTGAACTAGCCTTTAGAAGATAAACATAAAGATCACCACAAGCTGAGAGGCAGAGTATCTGATAATAAATTCTGCCCCTATTACTTTCCTTCTGGTAATAAGAACTGAAAACAAATTGTAAATAAGACAGGAAATACATTGACAAAGAAGAACACCACCAACATTTCTACACAGGAATCCTGTGAACAGTTTGCACATCTCTGAATTGATCATCTAAATATTACAATAATATAAACTGGCCATACATAGCCCAAGCTCCAGCAAAGAAATGAAAATTACAAGTCTGGACCTCTCACACAGGTCAAGCCTCTCATATTCTACCCAGTCGAACCCCTCTTCTATCTTTTACAAGTGTATTTATAATGAAAAATACCCCCAGCCTTGCAAAGATGCGGGATCTACCCCTGTTTTCTCAAAATAGAAAACAGTTACACCACTAGACACATGTCGATTTTTCTTCAAACAAATCGAACTGCAAGTTAGACAGGAAAATTACAATTGATAACTAATTTCTTCTACATCTGGCGTATTGGGGGATATTTAAAAATTGGCTGGAAAATAGAATGTGACAGTACTAATCACCAATGAAGGAAGCAATCGTGAATGTTGGAGGTTGTTTGGAGATTGGCTGAAGGTTGTTAGATCTGCTATAGTCTTTGCCATGTGTTCCCTGAAGATGAACTTCATGTTTGCCACTTGGTTCGATCTATGCCTGAGAACAGGGATACTTTGCCACCTCATTTCTTTGTTTCCCTGCCACCTCTGTCTAACTGCTCCTTGATATGTGGACATCAATTTGAAGTCTGGTTCCCTGTTTAGAGTGTTTGTTATGTCTTCAACAGTTACTTTTGCATAATATGCATTGTTGTAGTTCATATCATCAAGAAACTTGGCAGCAACCATCACACTAGTGATCATAAGTCTGTGTACATTCTGAGAAGTAATCCGAAACCCTGAATTGAGTTGAATCAAGTGGTCTATATGTGCATATGCAACTACAATAATAGAGGGACTACAGTGCACATACTCAAAAATCCTCTCCAAATACTGCTCAATGCTGATGTCTGGAATTCGAATGCCATGAAAAACCCCCAACCTTGGAGGTGATAAGCACTGACCTGTAGATGTCAATTGCCTCTCATTCCTAACCACAACCCTCTCAAGAAGGTACGAGAGAACTGAAAGGATACAAGGACTACTTGGTTCTGCAGAACTAATATCAGAAGCTGAAAATGAGTATATATCAGACCGAATCCTTCTTGGCGATACGTGCCTCATGACAAAAGCCATTTGCATGCAAAGAGGCAGGAATTTACATTTCAAAGGCTGCCACCATCATCTCTGTCCAGTTAAGACGAGAATACTACTCGTGAAATCAGGTCTATCATTCAGTATTTTGACATGGATTCCAGAACTGAGGGAAACTAGGTACAAAACCCATAGCAATCTAAAACTGCAGGAAATCAAATGCAAAATTTGCAGGAACGAGGAACATAATATGTCCCAAATCTAAGCTGAATGGTGCACAAGGTCAGTTGTGAAAGATGCAGAACAATAAACTGATTTATCCTCAAGAAATTGGCCAAAACCCAGGGTCATGTGCATTATCTTGCAGAAATTTGATAACCTCCTCAACACTTGTGTTTGAGAATCATCTTGTGAGGAGCCTTCATCCAACCCACATATGAATCGAAAAGCTCTCTCATAATAAGATGCAAGATGGCCAAGGGGTAAATTTCCTCTGTTCATAGAAACAAGCCTTAGAATTTCATCCTTAAAAGCATTGATGTCCTCAGTCTGCCCTGGGGAGGTTGAATTTACTCCTTTTGCTTCAAAACACAAACCATGTTTATCGACATCATTGGCATTCCTTGGTACATGGCTTGTAATTTCAAAAATGCATTCACTTCAGCTGAAACTTTTGATGAAAAGCATGATAAGGATAACTGAGGTTTCCCAACCCTGCCCATTGGGTAAAACACTTTGATCTGCCCTGTTCATAGACTGATCTGATCATTACCAGTAGAGGATTCAAATTTAAAATGATGTTTAGCATCAGCGGGCACATTTCCTCTTCAACCACATATTTCTCTTCCATATTTTCATCAGTGGAGACAGAATGTTTGTTTTCGTTTCAGGATTCCTATCTACCTCTCATATAGTATATGGATCAACAGTGAATGCTTTAGGCTGTGAGATGCTATCGTGAGATTTCTTACTCACATCTGTATGTGTCTCGTTGACTATCGTTTTGTTCAATAAAATGTGCATGAATAACCCTATCCATAAACGCCAAAGGAACAGATTCTTCCCTACGCTGGTGTAGAGCAATCGTTGCAGTGTGTACAAGCGTTTTCCATTTATCCTTCCAGTTCCAAACTTTTCAACTGCTTGTACAAAAACCTTGACCTCAACAACTGTAAATGGCCTCCTCATACGGCGTTTACC
>ML833993.1:17358-67866 GCA_009831015.1 Picea engelmannii | reverse complement strand
TACTCCAAGAGACTAAGTTAGAGGCCAAATAAGACTTATATAACTGCAAACAACTTTGGAAAGATAGTGAAGGTTACAACGTAATTGTCAGAGAAGCCTCAAGAGGCCTTTGTACCAATTCTTTTTGCAATTAAGTCACAGATAACACTTCATGCATTGGTTACTTACTTGTCTTAAGAATGTGCTCATAGGTGAAGTTATCAGTCTAGTTTATATAGGCGGATATTGGTGGTCGCCCACCTCTTCCACTGAATCAATGTTTCTCTATCTCCTTGACACTTTTTCTATGGTTTTTCGGGTCCCAAAATTTTGGGGATATTTTGAGTCGCTATACGATGTTTTTTGGACATTCAGGGGGGTAGGGGTTTCCATGGCATGCCTTGGCCCCAACCAAAAGTTGTAGTCCTCATATGTTTCTTTCCAATCAGCTATATATTGTGCACCCCAAACATAGATCATATGAAAAAGTTGTACCCTCAAGAAGTTGACATATCAACTAACCAACTCGGGGCCCAGAATACTTTTGGTGTTTCATCTTCTAAGGTTAGGGTTTTGATGTTTAGGGATTTGGCCTATTTGTATTTCAGGATTCATGATAAAAGTCCCTTTTTGGCCTCTTTGTAACCATATTTTTACGAATGAGCGTAGTCAACATCTCTTACTCTTCAGAGATAAGCTACCACCGTTCAAGCCGGTTTGTGTTCTGCAATATTCTGTTATTTATTCTTTAATAGAAGTTGGGTTTCACTGTATTTATGTGTTATTTGCAATAGTTTTGTTTACATCTCATTTTGATCCAATATAATCCAGTCATTGGTATCAGACCAGTATGCTCCATGTTATTTCTTAGTCCATGTCCTCGATGAGGTCAGGGTATAGAGAGTTGGGTCTCGAGCTAGTTTCACATGGGGAATACCGCTCTCTCCAACCAAAGCAACATCCCATGAAGGAAGAAAAGAGAGATGATGAAGCAAGATATCCTTTCAAAATATTGCTCAAAGAATCCATCATACGACAACAAAACGAGATGATCAACAACTTTTCCCAGATCGTTCGACGATTGTTGATGACAGAGAAGGCACCTTCAACAAGCAACCATTTCAGAGGTGCGACAGCCTTCAAGGTACGAATTAACTTTGATATCCCCTTATTCGAAGGACAAATAGATGTAGCTCTGGATAGATGGTTGAATTTGTTAGAAGGGTATTACCCTATTCAAAAAAAAATCGACACTGAAAATATCACCTTCGCTCTCCTTAAATAGATCCCCCATGTCAAAGATTGGTGGGAATGTTACTGGGAGAGACATAACATAGATGAGTCTATGGAATTTGAGATAGGATCCACTTGGGAAACCTTTTTTGATTCCCTCAAGTAGGAGTTCTACCTTATCGAAAACTATGATGACCAATATATGAGATGGACGACTCTGCCTCAGTGAAGAGACTAGATGGTGAAGGAGTACACTAACATCTTCCATACCTTACACTCAAAGTTTGGTATTAGAGACTTCAAGTGGCACATGGTTCTGAAGTACCATAGTGCCCCACATAGGTACATCCAAACATAGATGGATTTCTTGGAAATCTCCTCATTTGGAGTTGCTTATCGATATGGTGTCAAAATCGAGCAGAAATTTAAGCATCAAAATAACCGGGAGTTTGGATTTACAAATTTGCAACAACAAAAGCACAACAAAGGTGACCCGAACTTGGAAAACGAGGGAAAGAGAAAGGAAGGACAACGTCAAGAGAGACACTCCAAGCCATTGACAAAGAAGGGTAATGGGAAGATGAATAAGGACATTGGAAAGTGGTGTGATTTCCACAAAATCCCCTGGCACAACATTGATGAATGCCATTCAAAACAATCATTGTTGGTTGAGCTTAAAGAAAAAGAGTCGGACCCCAACTCAGACTTTGATTCAGAGTAGGACAAGGGAAAGTGGATCATTGATGCAAAACCCACTCCTACCATTGCAACTGAAAAGATCCAACAAGATGAGTCAAAGGATATTGAGGAATGGGATCGCTTCTTCCATTCACAAATTTGGGTGAAGGGAACCCCACTACATTTCATTGTTCACAATGGGAGCAAAAAGAACCTAATCAATGATGCCACGTGACCAACCATACACCATCAGTTGGTTGAGCCAGGGACGAGACCTTCATGTCAGCCATCAGTGTCACTTCTCCTATGGCATCAAGCCCTTCAAATGTAGCATCCCCAGCATCCAATTGGGCTATGACACATAAAAAATTTGAACTATATACAAAATTAAAACATTTAGAAAATCTACAAATACACATATTCATACAGAATAATAACAAAAATATACATGCAACACACACAGGAAAAACCCATAAAAATAAATGCATAAATAATAATGTAGCATGTAATTTAACACACAATTGACACTTATCTTGGTAAAAATATCACCAACAGTGTGCAGACCTTCCACGTTCCTCCCAAGCTTAGAACACATTGATCAAAACTCGCAGCAGTGGGTCACCCCCGAGTTGGGACTAAACTCCACCCGGGTAAAGGAATTCCTAACCAGACTGATGTATCTCAGACAACAGGAAAAACTCCATCACATGTGCCAACTCGAACTAACAGTCTACAGTCCCTCATTCCCCACATGTTTGTCCCACCCTAGGAAGTGTCACCCTTCTCTGCTCAACATTCCCTCGGATACCTCACTTCCTTTTTGGGGCTTCAGCAACAGGCCAAACAGGGAGTCTCAGAGCCTTGTAGTTGTAGTTTGGCACCTTCGGGAAATCAATTCCCAACAATTATCTCACCTATAAAGTATTTCTCACATGCCTAAAAACCCGCCTCTTCAATATCCCACGGGCCTGACAACCCACCTCTTCAATATCCCACGAGCCTGACAACCCGCTTCTTCAATCCAACTCCTATGCTAACCAGGCACAGGTACAGGTATGGGTACGAAGGACAACTAAACAAATGAGTGCATGATGATGGAATGATTGGAAAATGAACTAAGTCCAAACTATATGTATGCATGTTCACAACTTGACACTTGACATGTTGAGAACTACTTTGTCCCACTTGTCCCCATCCTTAGAACTTAGGATAAAATAATTATCCATACTTTATACTTTAAGGAATATTAATATAATATTCCTTTTTGGCTTAAGCTCCCTAGCTTAGCCCCTTATCCTTAAATTTTAGCCCCCTTTCCCTAACTAGTGGAGTTTAGTCCCCCATACTCGTTTACATGGTTGGTCTGCCGCAGTGATGTGTTTTTCATTAATATTTGCATGTGATTACATTTACATTTACATTACATATATATTGTCCTTTCTGCATCCTTCCTCACCAGCCTCAAAACACAACATATACACAAAGGCTCTTTAGCCTCAAAATCGCATGCACTTAAGTTTGTTGCACTCGGTATCTTGGAATGTGCACACTTCATCATTTTAGTGCAAAGTACATGTGCTCACTATACCATGGAAGGTGCACGCAAAATGATATCAAACAGCTCACGAGCTTAAGTACATTTGTATTTACATTTACAGTTGGGGTTTAGCCTAGGGCTATTACATCAAATATGAGCTACTTTGTGACATTTCCCCACTCGAAGTTTGTGATGTTATTTTATGACAAAATTATATGTGGAAACACCATGTTGTTTATGAGTCTCGACCTCGTGGTGTCATTATCATTATGAGGGGTCAATCCTACATGGTACCTAAGGTAGTTCTGACTATTACAATTTCATTAATCTAGGAAAAACAATGCCGAAATGTAATCTCACAGACTGCAAATTTTGTCCTCTTCGTGGTTTGGTTAGAAGGGGAACGAAAGGTCATTGTGACCACCACTGCTTTAACAAGGGTCTCTATATACAACAAAAACAAGTGGATAATCTTGTAGAGGAATACAAAGACCTCTTTGCTTCACCTGTAGGTGTTCCTATGCACTATCAAGTCAAACATCCCATTGATTTTATACCCATTGCTCCCTTTCCCAATGGTCCAATATAAAGACGCTCCCTTTTGGAGAATGATGAAATCAAACATCAAATTCATGAGCTCATTCGTAAGGACCACATTCAACCAGTTCCTCTCCTTGCAGGAGCCCAATTGTGTTGGTGTAGAAGAAGGATGGAACACATTGTCTCTGTATTGATTGTAGAGCCTTGAATAAAATTGTTGTAAAGAATTGATACATGATCCCCCAAATTAACGAACTTCTTGACCAACTCAAGGTTACCAAGTTCTTCAGTAAGATCAATTTGAAGTCGGGTTATCACCAGGTTCTGATAGAATCAACTGATGTATGGAAGACAACCTTCAAATCTAAAGAAGGCCTCTCTGAGTGGTTGGTCATGCCTTTTTCTTGATTAATGCTCCAACAACATTCATGAGGATGATAGATGATAGCTTGTGGTCGTTCACAAACTCTTTCATGGTGGTCTATTTGGATGAGATCATCATCTTCAATCAAACCTAGGCATAGCACTTGCAATACATTCAGCAGGTCGAGAGCACCCTGTGAAAACACAAGTTATACACCAACCTAGAGAAATGCTCATTCGTCATGCAGGGAATCCAATACTTAGGATACTTTGTGGATTTAAATGGGGTGCATGTGGATGTAAGTTTTAACCTTTTACAGTAATGCACCACCAAAGAATATAACACTTACCTAAGATTCCCCCACTTCTTGTTTTCTTTGCACATAGGGGCACGAGATTTCATGAATAACAATTCAGGGTAGAAATGCCCATTGATTCTCTACACTAAGAGAATTTCTCAGGCTAAGTGATTTTGTTAATGAATCTACAACGTTATTTAGAGTGTCCACCTTCACCAACATCACCTTCTTCTCTTCAACTATGTCTCTGACAAAATGATATTGAAAATAGATATGCTTTGTCTTATAATGATAAATTGGCTTCCTCACCAAGAATATTGCACTATGAATATCACAATATATCCTTATATATTGTTGTACCAACCCAATATCTCTGTAACCATATTTCTTCCTTGCTTGCATGAGTGGATGCCATGTATTCAACTTATGTAGTTGAGAGTGACACTACAAACTATATTTTTCTCATCCAACTGATAATAGGTTAAACACATACCCACTTGTAGATTGGTTGTGATCTAGATATCCAACCCAGTTTGCATCAACAAATCCATGTGTGTACAATCCTGGTATTCCTTTGTAGCACAATCCATAACTAGTAGTCCCACACAAATAATTGAAGACCCTCTTTATTGTTGTTCAATGCTCCTTTCCTGGTTTTTACATATACCTGCTCAAAACTCCCACTGCATGTGCAATATCTGGTCTAGTACAAACCATTGCATCCATCAAACTGCCAACATACTAGTATACGGAACATGGAACATGTCCTCTTCCTCTTCTTGTGTGTTCAAACACTGGTTTGCAAATAACTTTACACCTATGGAAATAGGGACCTTGATCACTCTACATTCCTACATATTAAACCTCTGCAATATTAACTTAACATATTTTCTCTTATTCCACCAGAGTTTCCCATTTTCTCGATCTCTTTTAATTTCCATACCCAAAATAAAGTTTGCAGCACCAATATCTTTCATGTCAAATTTAGATTAGGACAACTAAGCTTTCACATCCTAGATAATTTCCTTGTTGTTTCATCTCAGCAACATATCATCAACATACAAGACCAAATAGATAAGACAATCATATACTACTTTGGAATACACACAATGATTGACTTTGTGCCTTATGAAGTCAAGTCGTAATATATAAGTATAAATTTTTTTATACCCCATCCTTTTGGATTGCTTTAACCCATATAGGGACTTTTTCATCCTACATACCAACTCTTTATTTCTCTTCACTACAAAGCCTTATGGTTGCTTCATGTAGATTTCTTCTTATGGATCCCCGTGTAAGAATGGTGTCTTCACAACCATATGTTCTACTTAAAAATCAAAAGCAACCACAACATGAAAAATAAATCTAATAGAGGTTAACTTGGCAACAAGAGAAAAAAAATTCACCAAATTCAATTCCCTCTACCCGAGAACAACCTTTTGCTACTAATTGAGATTTATATATCTCCACTTTGCCTTTTGCATTCAAATTCTTCTTAAACACCCATTTTTTTCCAATGGTCTTTATTCCAATCAACAACTCCACTAGATCCCAAGCCTCATTCTTGTCCAAGGTTGGCCTTTTTTCTAGAATCTGTCATCCTCTGAATCCACTACCTCCCTAACAGTTTTAGGATCATCATTAGTAACAAACAAACCAAAATTTGAACTAAAATTAGGTGGAGTATACCTTTTGTTTTCCTTCTTTCCTGAATCGATCTCCTCGATACTGGAGTATGAGGCTCTTCTTTTGATTCATGTTCTTCTGTAGAGTTTGATTCACTATCCTTCAATTCAAACTCTATTTTCTCTGGTTCTTCCTCCTTTAGTAAGACTTCTCGTTTGAAAAAATCTTTGATTTCTCTAAATACCGCATCTCATCTATACACTACCTTCTTAGTTTTTGGGTTCCAAAGCTTATAACCTTTTATACCATATTTATAGCTAATAATGATACACTTTACAGCCTTATTATCGAGCTTACTCATGTTTCCTTTGCAACATGAATATAAGCATCAAAACCAAACACCCTCATATGTGTAAGAGAGCGTTTATTTCCAATCCATACTGTGTGTGGAGTCTTATCATCCGACATTGATGAAGGTGATCAATTTACCAAGTAGCAAGCAATATATGTTGCCTTTGGCTAGAATTCTTTTCCTAACTCGATAACATTGAGCATGCTCCTTTATTTTTCCATTATATTCTTGTTCATCCTTTCTACAACTCCATTTTGTAGAGGGGTGTATGGAGTAGTCTTCTGCCTTTTTATACCATACTTTTTACATAATTCCTCGAATTCATTCCCACATAATTCTCCACTATTATCTATCCTCGACACCTTAATTTTCTTCTCTATCTGATTTTCCACAAGAGCCTTAAACTTTTTAAATTTGTCAAAGACTTCATATTTCTTCTTGAAGAAGTCAATCCAAATATTTCTCAACAATTCATCTATAAACGAGACATAGTACACAGATTTACCCAGTGATGGATGCAAAATAGGTCCAAACACATCAGTGTGCACCAACTGTAATAAACTCCCTGCCCTTGTAACACGAGAGGGGAATCTTACCCGATTATAATTCCCATATAAATAATGTTCACGAAAATCAAAATATAGAGAGCAATTGACATACCTTCAACCATAACCTTTGCGTGCAGTACTCGAAGGCCCTTCTCTTTGATATGTCCCAGTCTCTAATGCCATAACATAGTCTTTTCTCTAGACACTGTAGGATTTTTTCCTTCTTCAACTTCAATCTCAAGAATAATGGAATTGTTGCACCTGTCACTAATAGTGACTCCCAACAGCTTATACAAAGTTCCAATATATACTCCCCTTAGCTACACCATTTCTCCTCAAACCATCATGTAGATTTCTTTTTCAAACACTATTTTTACACTTGCATCGTCCATCTTGCTTACACAAATAAAGTTCCTGGCCAATATTGGGATGTACAGAACACTAGGGAGTGTTCTAATCAAATCATACATGAGCTTCAATTTGATGTTTCCTCGTCCTACGATTTTGGCTATCAATTCATATCCTAGAAAAACATCGCCCCCATCATAACTTTCATACTCACAAAACCACTCCCTATGAGGAGTCATATGAAAGGATGCACCTAAGTTGACCAACCATGCCTCATGATTTTCATGTGTGTTTGAAGAATCCGAGAACACATTCCCTCCTTCATTTGTGGAGATTTTTGCTTCTGTAGAAGGAGCATCATCGAATCCCTTCCCTCTCTCAACACTTTTGGATCTATAGTGTTTCTTTCAATTCCCTTCTTTTCCACATCTCCAGCATACCTTCACAAAATTTCCAAGAGATTTATATCTTCCTCTAGATTTAGATCTCGCACTTGAGGACTTATTTTCATTTATTTCCTGGGAGTGTCCTCTTACAAATAAGGCATTTGTTCTTTGTCATTTCATGTTTTTCCACCTCATCTCCTCTGACAACAAGGATGAGACCACATCATCAAAGTTTAAAGTAGTTGCATTAATACCTATGGCTACAAGCAAACTATCCCATGACTCTGGTAAAGAGAACAATAAAGTGATACACTTATCTTCATTAGAAATCTTAATATCAATAGAAAATAATTGACTTACCATAGTATTGAAGCCATTCGGATGCTCTATCAATGAGTCTCCATCTTTCATCCTCGTGTTGTACAACATCTTTCAAAGGAACAATTTGTTTACCGGGGACTTAGAGTAATACAAAGCTCCTAACTTATCGTATAATGCCTTGGTTGTAGCTTCCCGAGACACATTCAGTAATACTGAATCTGAGAGACACAACTGGATTGTGTTCTTTGTCTTTCGATCCAAATTTTTGCAGTCTTTTTTCGACACTCTCATAAGTGCAGTGCCTGAATCCACAATGATCGATTGATTCTTGTCTACCAAAAGATCTTCCATATTGACCTTCCATGGCTCGAAATTCTACCTATTAAATTTTCTGATCTCTATTTTTTAATTGCTCACCATTTATTTTCACCACAAGAATTGATACACAAATCCCCCACTGTAACAAGGTTTATCACAAACCTGAGCCAAACCCTTAGCCCCAAAGGCATATCCCTGAAGCCAACAACTGCTCTGATACAAACTGTAAGTTTTAAACCTTTTACAGTAATTGAATGCACAATTGGATTCTCAAAAATAGGAAAGAAAACACAATTTTGATCACACATATACACAGATATTCACCTTCGAAACCCAAATTGGGAAAACCAACAACTTGTTTAGAGTGACACATCTAATTCTTATTCATCATCCAACTTTGTTGTTTACAATACAATATATATAGGATCTTGTGGCATCCAAAACCCCTAATCCATTGACCTGGATTAGACTACAAACCTAATTCCTTAACTAGAATTAGAAAACCATGGGCTCAAATACAATGCACCACTAAATCTCCAAAGGAGAAAAAGCACCCAAACAATTGACGAATATGGGGACCTACATTCATGCAAAGGATATAATACATACCCAATTGTGGAATGAACCAAGATCCAAGTCATCCACGATTGACCATCCTTGATGACTCTAACGAAACTCTGCAAATTCTTGGACCTAAATCCAAGAAGGGGGGAGCTAAAGCCAAGTTTTCCTAGTCTGAATCATAGCATAAAGAATTCTAGGATCTAAAACACCACCTCTATCTCCCACTAGTCCTCACATTGCCAGATCTACAAAAATTGTTTGAGATTGAGACAGATGCCTTAGACTATGCTATCCGTGTCATCCTCACTCAACAGGGACATATGGTTGATGTTGTTCACAAGTATCCCACCCACAATAAGGAGATGTACTCCATTATGCAAGAATGTCGACAGTGGAAGCATTACATTATGGGAAAGGAAACAATCATCCACACTAATCACAAGCCTTTGTAATGCACGCAAACATAAGGGAAGTTACAGAATGACCACCACCAAAATTAGTCGAGATACCTACGATAATTCAACTTGAACATCAAGTGCAAGAAGGGAAACAACAATCAAGTTGTCGACTACCTCAATCGACCTCCAGTTGCATCACTGACCATGATGCTCAACGCTTGCGGGCATTAGACCTTAGCATGGTCCCAATTATATGATAGTGATCCTTACTTCATTGTCACATAACGAACACTAGACGCAGGAACAACATTTGCAAACTTTCATCTCCGGGATGGATTGTTATGGCATCAGGGCCATCTTTGTTTTCCTTCAAGATGAAGCTTCAAAAATATGTCGACAAGTAGATCAGATCGTGCATTGTTGACTCCATTTCCAAACCCACCATTAAGAAAGAGGGGATATACACCCCTCTACCTACTCCTGATAGGCCTTGGGAGTCCATCTCCATGGATTACATGTATGTTCTACCTTCAACCAAGAATGGTAATTACTGTGTCTTCGTGGTTGTTGATTGATTCTCCAAGATGGTAGTTTTAACACCCTGCAAGAAGAGTATCATAGTCGAGGCCATTCCTAATCTCTTCTTTGAGCTTGTTTGGGTTCATTTTGGGCTACCACAAACTATTATTTCAAATCGTGATAGTAGGTTCTTGAGTACATTTTGGGCTAGTCTATGGTCATTTAAGGACACCAAGCTCACCAAATCAACTTCCTTCCACCCCCAAACTAATGGACAGATGGAGGTAGTCAACATGATGATTGTGCATATCTCAAGAATATATAACTCCAAACATCCTTGAACATTGGATGAAATCCTTCCCGATGTTCAACATAGGTACAATCGAGCCCTTCATAGCTCTACTAGCCACAACCCTTTTTAGGTGTGCTTGGTTTTCCAACCATTGGCCCTAATTGATGTAGCCTTACTCATTGCATCCACACAGGAAGAATATGCTCATACTCAAAATTATGCTGATAAGGCAACTAAATTTGTTGAACAAATTCAACACATATGCCAACAAGTCCATGACATCTTGTAGAAATCCAATGCGAAGTACAAGCAACGACATGACCAACATCGGGTTCCACACAAGTTTCAGCTCGGTGATAAGGACTAGTTACAATTATAGAAAGAGTGCCTTGCAAGACCCCATCACAATATTTGCGCACTTTGATATGGGCCTTACACCATCACCGTGGTTGTAGGAGAGAATGTTTTTGAATTAAGTATTACCTCATTCCTTGGCCTGCATCCAGTCTTTAATTTGGTGCTCCTTCGCCCATATTTTCCATCTCTACTGGAAACCTTAGAGGTCGTTGATCACTTGGCCCCTACATAACTCAACCTTGACTGCCTTGAACAAGGCTAAAGTTGATTGAATCATGGATACAGAGATGAGAGGCACCTTGCAATAGAATATACAACTCTATCGAGGCATCAAAGTAGCAACTTCTTCACCAAGGCAAGTGGCTCACCATGAGCCAAATTCAAAAAAATGTTTCCCCATCTGATGAGGGAACTTGACGCAATGGAGACCATTGCTTCCTTCGGGTGGGGGGGGATTGATACAGGTGGCTATCGATGTCCACCCACGTCTTCCACTGACTCAACGATTCTCAATCTTCTTGGCATATTTTCTATGGTTTTTTGGGTCCCAAACTTTCGGGGCCATTCTGAGGCCCTAAATGATGTTTTTCGACATTCAAGGGGCCAAGGGTGGTCATGGAATTCTGAATCCCCAACCAAAAGTTGCAATTCTTAGATAGTTCTTTCTAATGAGATAGCATGCACCCCAAATGGAGATCGTATGCAAAATTTGTGTTGTTGAGATGTTGACATATCAACTAACCACCTCGGGGCCTATAATGCTTTTGGTTTTTCATCTTCTAGGGTTAGGGTTTTGATGTTTAGGGCTTTCAACTCTTTGTCTTTTAGCATTCATGATAAAAGGCCCTTTTCAACTTCTTTGTAGTCATATTTTTGTGAATGAGCGTAGCTGACATCTATTTCTCTTCAGGGATAACCTACCACCATTTTAGCCAGTTTGTGTTCTATAGTTTTGTTTGGATCTCATTTCATTCTCAATACAATATGGATCACTAGTAAATGCCTATGTACTAGTTTTATATTTGGAAAAGGTGAGTTGTGTGGACTCTTTATCAACCTTGAGAGGATCAAATTTTTGGGCCTGTAGTATCGTGGCAGGTGATTTTAGCACCACAATCAACCAAAGAGAGAAAATGGGGTGGCGTATATCGTCACGGATCCTTTTAGAGAGTGAATGGAAGACTTAATATCCTTTTGGGACTCAGTGGAGGTCAAACCAAATAGAGGAAGATTCACTTAGACCAACAAGCAACTTGGATCTAGACACATATCAACAAGATTAGATAGATTTTTGGTATATAGTTCTTTCCAAGATTTCCAAGAAAGTGATTATCAAGCTTTTTCCAAAATAATCCTTAGGGAAGCTTCAGATCCCATGCCTATTCTTTTGTAGCTCAAGGAAATTCCTTACTATGGTCCCATCCCTTTTTATTTTAATCATTTGTGGTTCCAAGACAATATGGCTCTAGACATAATAAGAGATGCATGGAGTCAATAGATTACTGGCTCACCTATCTATATTTGTGAGCTTAAATTAAAAGCCACTAAGAAGGCACCTAAATATTGGACAAATCCTCATCCCCTCCACATGAGATAGAATTTCAAATAAACAAGGATAAATTAGAGTGGATTCAAATGAAAATTGAACAAGAGCAAGTTTCTCATGAGTTGTTAGTAGAAGAAAAAGAGAGTTTCCAAGAATATGAAAAAGTCCTTAGGGATGAAGAAATCAAATGGAGACTTGAGTCAAGAAGTTTATGGCTATAAGTTGTGGATGAGAATATGACTTACTTTCATAAGTAGGTGAAAACTAGGCTATAGAGAAATAATGTTAAAGAGATATCCATCCCCAATGGGGATATTTTTAAATCCTTGGACAAAATTAGAGAGGCTATATTTAACTACTTTTATGATCTATATATAGAAAAGGATGGCATTGAGCCTAGAGTTACAATGGTAATGTTGGAAAGCATTCCCCCCACCATTACTCCTGAGGAAAATATTTTGGTCATGCATAGGATGACCAAAGAAGAAATCCACAATGCCATTTGGGATTTTGCCCTTGACAATCCTTTTGGGATGAATGGATTTACTATACATTTCTATCAAGAATGTTGAAACAAAATCAACTTTGACCTCATTAGAATGATCCAATATGTGCAAAAATATTGTTGAATACTAGGGGCCTCAAGTTCTGCTTTTCTTGCACTCATCCCAAAACAAGAAATCCCATCTTCTTTTGCAAAGTTCAAACCTATTTCATTTTGCAATCCCTCTTACAAAATTATGACTAAAACAATAGTAAATAGGCTTAAGCACCTCCTACTTAAAATCACATCCAATAATCAAGGGGGGTTTATAGAAAAAATACAAATTGTTGATCAAATTATTTTGGTTCAGGAAGTGATCCATTCAAGCATGGTTAAAGGTGACAAGGGCATGATTGTTAAGATTGATATGGAAAATTCTTAAGATTTGGTGAGATGTTCCTTCCTATTCAATGTTATTCACAATTTTGGGTTCAATGTTGAATTTATTCATTGGATTTCCTCATGTATCAATAACCCTTATATCTCCCCTTTAGTTTTGGGTGTTTTGTGGGATTTTTAAAGGCCAATAAGGGGTTGAGGCAAGGTTGTCCATTATCACCCTTGATATACATCATTACGGTAGAATGACTTGGTATCATATTAGAAGTTGAACATGGCAGTGGAAATATTCTATGTATACAAATACATGTCAATATGATGTGAATATCCTCATGTCATCATGTCATAGACAAGATCATAGAATATTGAACAAGTCAACACGATGTCGATACCATCATATAAAATAAGTAAGTATGGGTCATGTATATAAAATAGTCAAAACGATGTCCATATCATCATATGTGAACACCTATCAATTAAATAAATCAATATAATGTTTGTGTCATCATGTAACGAATAAAGTCAAAGAGAAATAATAAATAAAACTAGCAATATCATGCCCATTTAAACCATCCCCCCACTAGCATTTTCATCCTCCTCGTCCTCGTTGTCATCATCATCAACCCCTTGATCCTCATCCTCATCATCATCGATAGCACTAGAAGACTCCCCAACAACATCGTACAATTTTTCATCCCTTAATCAAGGCTCGACATAGATAGGATTGTCCTCATCTTCATCCTCGTATCCAACAAACCAGAAATAAAAGAAGAGCATAATATTAAATGTTAGTATCAAGTGCATTTTATATAATCCTATTGCTCATTGATAGATGAAAAACCAAGCAAAAGTATGCCATAAGAGTAAAATCATAAATATTTATGGGGTGAAATGGCAACAACACAAAGCTATGTAGGAAATAACACATGTTAGATGGAATCTATCAATGACATAACCATATCATTAGTATATATTTACATTTGATTTGGACAATTATACACAATGATAAAAAAAAATTCATTCATATTGCCATACATCATTTATTTCAAGCAAGAACAAACCATACATATACTGGTTAACGCTTCATAAAGATTTGATCAAACAAGGAGCACTACATGAATTATAGTTCCGTAGGACAAATAATTAGTCAAAAGACACCATTCTAAAGTAAACTTTGTGAGATAAAAATATTTCATTGCACAATAATTCATGAGTTGAAATATTTTAGCATTAAGGAGGACAATGTTTAGAAAATAATTGTTAATAGGGAGTTAATTGATCTGGGCCATCCACTTAAGAGCATGATTGTCCTTTTTATTAACATGGAAGAGATGCAATAGGTGTTTTCAGTAGTGTTACTTCCCATATTCACTTTAGTGTGCCCTATATTTTTTTTGTCAAATGTGGACAACCATATGGACATATTATGTACTTCATTGTATCATGATGAACCAAAAGTGTGGTTGTATTTTCCCTCATGTATTGTATGGGACAATTCTTAGATGTTCTATGTTTTGGTGGGGGGGATATGTAGTATCTCAAGACCCCATGTGATCAGTGATGGCCCATCCTTTTAGTCCCCATTTCAAGATAGACTTTGATTTTATGGCTATGGTCCACTTCCCCTTGTTGTTGGTAGATCTCCATCATGTCCATCATTTATGATCTAGGATGGTATGCAACCATATTAGGGTGGATCTACCATGACACGCGATCTAGGGGAGCTACTAGTCTTTCGCACTCCTTTGTATATGATGTAAAAGTGTTTCTCTTGTTGTAAAGGTTGTCACACCTATGTACAACACACATATTTTATGACTAATCATGGATACCTATGTTATGTATTCATCACATTTTGCCCATCTACTATCAAAGATGTTTCTATGGATGCTCACTTAGTTTCACGTTTCTCGAGGTAGTCTCGCAGTTCTCGAGGTATAACACGTATCCCAAGGCACCATTCACATCCTCCAAGGCACATATGGGCTATTTATGCATGCATGGACATACTCTACACATGCCACATTGATTATTCTAGAGCACCCTCCTATTTCATCACTTTTTGAGTCGATTTATGCATGATTTGAGGGTTGACCTACTCTTTTGGATGTCATACTAATTGTTGAGGGTTTTATGACCCATTTTTTTGACGTGGAGGTGCCTTGACATTAGATGGAGACATATTTCAAGGGTTTATGAACATTACTTGAGGGTCCTTACACCTTTTTAGGCCTTTCTTACTCCTTCCATTAGATCGTTCACATTATGAGGCTAAGCATTGGACCTATGCTTGTTTGGGATGCCTCTCCACCATGATTTGAGACCTTGACTATACTTCTTCCTTGGAACATTCAACTAATGAAGCAAATCAGTTGCTCTCCTATGGGACGCCCCCCCTTCTCATGAGTGTTTTATGTAGATGTGGCAAGTTTTACTTGTTTTGACTTAGTCTCCTTCTTCTCGTCGATGACAAGTCACTTTTGTGTTAGTCTCCTAGGCTAAGTTTAGGGAGAAATAATTAATAAAGAATGAGAAGGATGTAGAAGCCTCTTCTTTAAATGGATTCTCTCCTCTCATTCCAAATTGTTGTGAATTGTTGGATACCATTTGCGACTACAATTACAATTAAGTTTAGTTTAGGTGGTTGCGAGAAATTATTGTTATCATCCCCATCTAGGATCAATTCCCACAAGTGACATGTTGAGCTCTTAACAAGTATATTATTGTAATGGCTTCGAGCCTTGTTGTTGTGTGCCCTAAAGATTCTAGGGTTTATCCTCAGTACCATCCTCGAAATGAGGGGAATTCCTCGGGTTTTGTAACCTGGAAAAAAAAAATCACTCGTGGCTACAATTAATAGAAGATATTCCTTTTGATGTTTTGGTGTCAATTCTTGGAGCTTTCTCTTTCTTGGTTATCTTTTTGGTGCATTAAATATTTGTTATGGTCATTCATGACTTCTCCTAGCTTTCAATATCAATCCATTTGAAGGGTTACTATACCACTTGGAGAGAAGATGTTTTAGAGTTTGTTCCTTCCTTCTTCTCTTGTTAGCTTGGGTAAGTTCTTAATCCATTGCTTTATTTTTCCTCTTGGATCCTTGGCAAGGGTTTTAAGTTATAATTGATCTTGTTGGTGAAGGTTTTTTCCTTTAAGGAATCCCTTCTTATAGGACCTTGGTCCTCTTAGATTATCTTGATTAGGTTAGGGATTATTCTTCCCATAGGATTCTAATCTCCTTCCATGGTTCTTAATATAAAAGTGACCAATTTTTAGAGGGGCATACTTCGTGTCCCCATAATCCCTAATTGGATTACAAAAGGGCAATATTCCTATATCCAACAACCAACCAAAAACCCAAAAAATCAAAACTTTTTTGTTTTTTGTTGTTTATAAAGAAATCTAATGGTAAAAATCAAAGAAAATTATTTATTTAGATTTCTTTTATTGTCTAGTGTAAACTTAATGGATTATTTCATTTCCTAGACAGATTTATCGTACGGTTTACACTATCATTTCCTAGACAAATAATTTTTTTCCATAAAGAGTAAAATATATGTTAAAGCCATTACACTTAGTAATGATCATAGCATTGACATTTACAGTTCACATGGAAATTAGCAGTGACACAAAATTCATTGCAATGAAAAACAACTTTAGCCTCCATCCATGAAATAATGTCTACTTTCACCCAAAATGATAATAATAATAATAATAAATAAATAAGGGGGATAAAATGGAAAAAATTGACATGGTTTTGTTGCAGTGTCACACACAATAGTACTCCTTAATAAAAATATCAACCATAATTCCACTTAGTGAAATTCTAGTACCTCATAGTGGATTCACATAAGAAACTTTTGAGGGACCTTTGATGATACCATTGTTGTGATTGCCTACATCTTCAACATAAATTAACTATAGAGAAGATTGAAACACAATATCATTGTAAGGTACTAGATGCATTATGTGAAGCAGAACAAAATAATTATGACGAATACCAGTATAAACAACGGAATATAGAGGACAATAACACCATAAATGATACATTTGCTTATAGAAAGCCAAGTTCACTTGCCTCTTCGAGGGGGAAACCTTCAGCAGTGCAAATCTTAGATACAAATAATTCTCAAGACAAAACTTGCTTATGATTTCTACTCCTATTTATACTAATTATATCTTCTAAAGAACAGTCTAGAGAAAGACCTTTCTGAAAGTGGAAGGTTCTATTAAGTCTTCTTACATTAGACTTGTTCACATTATTATATAGGCCTTATTTACTAATGTCATCCTTTATTACATAGAAAACATATTATTCTACCTATGTGAGGGGTTAGGGAGGTTAGGTGACTAACAATCATGTTGTCCATTTAGGCTCTACTGGAATTATCTTGTCCAAGCTACACCTATGGCCAACACACGATAGTAAATTTTATCATATTTGTTCATCACTTTGATTAGAAGGTAAAATATCATCAAAGGTTTTCGTCTATAAATAATATCCATATCGAGTTAATGAAACATTACAAGACTTGAAGTTTGGCTAGGATGGCAAGTGGATGTTTTTAGATGGTGGAATGGTTTACGGTTACCACATGTTTGTTTCATCATTGGTTAGACATAACATTAGGACCTAAAGGGGGGGTATGAAAACACTTACCACTGTGGAGGATGATTTAGACATGGTGGATTATGGAAATGGCAACACCATGAGTCTTGTGTTAGTATTTAGGTCACAATAAGAACTTGTTGACATACAACAGGGTACAAAATATTTAGTCTTCACCTATCACATTTGAAGGTATGGTAAATAAGGTTATTGATGGTGAGCATGTGGCCAAAGTTATAGACCTAGCTATAATTGACTAGGTAAGAGCCTTAGAAGCGGGGTATAAGGTTGTTCTTGGATGCTTCGATCTATCCTCGATGAGGAAAAATGGATTTTTTGGCAAGATTGTGTCAGGGTTTCTTATCTTGCATCATAAATCTTGAGATACAACTCTGTGTAGGTAGGTAACCTTCATTATATTAAAAAGTCAAGGAATGAGAGTGGAGGGGCATGAGATAAGAGGTTTTTTGCACTCATTCAAGATGCAGAGGAATATTTTGGTGTTATCAAGAGTAGGATATAGACTGTTGTCTCAATCCAGGAGAAATTGGAGGTCTCGAGGAAGTGAAGAACCAAGAAAAATAAATGCATAAGAGTCAAGCCTAGGAGAATCAATCTGGTAGTAGGATTGGATGTAGGGATGTCAAAGGTGCAAGGGTTAATAGAGAAAGATTTGGTTAGGATATTTATGGGTAAATTTGTTAAGGGGGAAGTATTGAATCTATGGATGGAGGAGGTCTCAAGACCCGTACTTGTATATATGCCACTCATTCACTTTCTAATACGTTGGTGGATTCACTTCGTGATAAAAAAATGAAAGGGATGTAGAGATTTTTCTAAATAAAGATTGGTTATGGATTCCATTTGGTTTGTATTTAAAGGGGAGGAAGCTTGGTTTTGACCCAAGGAAGAAGCCAACCTAATTGCAACAATTTTTGATATTGTTACCAAGATTTCCATTAGAACTTTGGAATAGAAAAATTTTGGAAGGAATTGGAAGTTCCTTACGACGATTCATTGTTTTGGAGAAAAAATTGTTGGGAAAAGTAGGATTGTAGGGTGATCAAAATATTGGTATAACTAAACCTTAGAAAGATTCTTCCGGCCAAAATGGACATCAAATGGTGATCTTGGTATCTTTCTTAGAAGCTATATTTCTGGATAATTTCATTTAGACGTGGTGCTTGCCATGAAATTGGGCATTTTTGGAAAGATTACAAAAACCTTGTTAGAGGTTTTTATGGGATGAAGAAGGTGTGGGATAAAAAACAAATCCATTCAATAATTTGAAAAAACACGTAGATAAGTTCATGAGATCTTCCAATGAAGATGGCTAGGTCTTGAAGTCTCAACCTCTATAGAAAACAAAACCTATTTTTTAAATTTTTTTGCATGTGGAGCAACTTCATGGGGAAAATCCAATTCATCATGAGCACAAACTATATGTAGCCCAAAAAGGCATGACTACATCATAACCTTCTCTATACTTGAAGGGTTCCTTTTATAACATCCACTATCTTGTTGGGTGTGAAGACTCTTATCTTATGAGCTAGGAAGTTTTTGGAGGTAGTAGCTCTAAGGTCCTAGATATCCCATAAACAAGCATATCTTTGTTGTCTTCTTTGAAGGCATAGCCAGGGAGATTGGAGAATTTTCCCAAAAGATTCTAGGTATTGTTAGCACACTTTTGACTCTTAAATCAGATTTGAAATGAAGTAAAATCAGCGGTAAAAAAGAGGTTAATTGTAGGATAAAATGCCACAGATGTCATCAACAAGTCTCCTCTTCATTTGGGATGGTGTGTGAAAATCTCAGGGGGGTGTCCCTAAGTTCTTTCATGCTATTCTAAACCTCAAAAATCCCCAAAATAAAAATAGAAAATAATAGCAAGAAAAAGTGTCTTTAGCTAGCAGTTAAGCTCCCAAAGGGGTAAGTAACACAATTTGAAATTTGCTTGGACTAAAAACCTTGCAGCGTTAGTTTGTAATGAACATAAATAAAGGTAAAGAAGCCTTATTACAAGGATGAAACACCACAATAATAGTCTAAAAATTCTAACAATGCATAAAAAATCAATCACAATACCAACAAGATCTGACAACTTGATACCAGCACATCAAAACTTTATTCTTTATCTTGCCAAATGGATGATTGCACCACTAAACACAAGTACAAAAAGCAGTAGAGTATTGTTCCTTAAACAAACACTATAATCTAGAAGCTAGAAAGAAGAATGAAAGAGAGAGAGAGAGTATTATTGCTAACAACAATTGACACATAATCAATGGAAAGATCCTGAATATATAGGTCCAAGAGGGCGCACATCCCAAATAATACCCTTTCCTCATGCAAGGCGCATTAGAGAAAGAGTGAAGTGAAGTAAACATGTGCTCCAAGTGTAACTATTGTGATTATGGCCATAACTCAAGTGGATTATCTAGGTTAACTAGAGACAACTAAGGAATGAAGGATTCCATGCACTTAAGTGATGTGCATGGGTAAGGGATTATGTGAGGATACATTCTAAATAAAGAGTTAAAGAGGAAGATTGTAGGATTGATACATATGAGAAGAGGGTGGTTGGTAAATAGGGAAAATGAACTAAGATAATGGGAATAAAAAAGGGAAAAGAGTTAAGTGTAAAAAAGGGAAACTTTATCTTTAGACAACTCGAAACACGTGAACTTATAACTTTTTACGTTTTCCAAATCACACTCAACTAATGTATGTGTTTTAATAACTCAACCACAACACCTAATATCCTCATGCATGTATGCACCACATGTCACACTCTAAAGCTACCAAATGTTAGAATCTGGACCTGCCACATGTCACGTTGCTTGGCGACCACACCTGCTATATATAGTCGTGACAAAATAGACATGTTAAAAATAGCAGTCCGACCTAAAAAATAGGAAAAGTCCAAATTTGTCTGAGATTACTAGAAGAAGAACCATGCCAAATATAGTATGTCTAAAAATAGACAATGCTAAAAATAGAATCTCGCCACATGTCAATGAAAATATAGACAGAAGATTCGATTTTCAGTGGGGAATTCAAATATGTGATCAGAATCATCATTTCAGGCCTGGAACTCCAATTGCTAAAAATAGTAAACTGCTCCCACGTCATCCAAAAAAGGCTCATTGGAATCATGAGCTCACAATGACTTGAAATATGGGATCAAAACTGCCATGTGGACCTCAAATATTTGTCTCCTAAAAGGTAGGGACTATGCTAAAAATATACATCTCTCTCTATCCATGAAAACTTGTGCAAACTTATGTCTTTGAAACAAAGAACACTACCAAACCAATCATGTACATGTACTCATATGGGTACCAGCCTTGGCTCATGCTAAGGTATCTCTAAGAAAAACATTTGAATGCTAGCGAAAAAAGAACATGGTGGCTCTCAACCCTCATAATTTGCACATGGGAAAATCCATGCGTTAACAATGAAAACTCAAGGGGATGTGATCCCCCTACGAAATTTCAAGAACCTGTGAATATTTGTGTCTGAAACCATGAATCATACTCTATGATAAATATAGAGAAACATACCAATAGACCCCTATACATGTCAAGCTTACATGTAATCCAAATGCCTTTCCAACAGGCAATGAAGTTAAAAAATATATGGTCCTTATGTTGACAAGCTAAAGAGGGATCTCATCCAAATCTGCTACCTACTACCACCTACCATGTACACTCCTCCCTACAGAAAATGTGTTGAAGTCGGCACATGGGAGAAAGTCATTTAGTCAGATGTTAATAATGTAAACACCTACCAAGTGTGAATGAACCCACCAATAATTTCAATGGGCCCTAAGGTATGAGCACAACCTGTCACTGTGAAAGATGTACCGAATTCAAACACAAACAAGGATCATTCAATCAAGGCCCAATGATGATCAAGCTTGTCAAACGTAAAGTGACTGCCAACGAGGTTAACGACCAACAAGGTGCTCTACTTCTAGAACATCCCCAAATAATGTGTCGGAGTTGATGTGGGATGACCAGCTAAAAAGAAAAGCAATGATTAAAAATATTCCCTTAGTATGAAGTGATAAATCAAGAATATATAGGATGTATGCTACCATGTCCCTACCATTGGATGAGGGGAATGACTGACTCAAAACAGATGACTCAGTTGAAAACAATGAAGAGACAAAACATAAGATGACTCAAGACTCTCCTATGTCTCTTCAACTCTATCCTTCCTATGGACTCGATTCTTTGGATATGAACAAACAACCTCTCATCCAGACTCACTCTAAAAATAAGACAACATAAATACTCAACAACATATGATATGACATTCAGAGCTTTGACCCAAAGAATAAAGAACCAAACAGTAATTACCAAGAAACTATGACTAGCCTCGTGTAAGGCACTAATGACATTATAAGATATGACCATAATTGATGTAATAAGGAAAAAAATCAACAATTCTTACCCTGGGCTTGAAAGTGGATGACTTGAAAGAAAAATCTACAAAAGGAGAATGGTTTATTTGTTGTTCTGAAGTTAAAAATCAAAGAAAAAGAAATCTGAAAATGAAAAATAGCGAATGGAAATTAGAAAACTACTACCCCAAAACCCAAAAATTTCACGTTAAAACTGCCATTATTAATAAAAATATTCAAATTATCAATGAAACCATGTGGCTAGGCGATCAATTAGATAGGAAATATCAACATGGTCAATCCTCCAACACATCCAATCATGAAATCTTATAAGCAAGAACTTTGCCTTGATCTACTTGCTACTAAAGGAATAGTTGAAGGTTGTTGGTTGGAAGTTGGAACATGGTAATTCAACAATAGTGAGTATGAATGCACGAGAGCTTAAACTCTTAGAATCTAACTATTGAAATAACTCCATCATTCTCAGCTCAACTAGATCATGATGAACCTTGATATCCAAGCATTGATTAGTCAAATGGTCCTCTTGAAGAACAAAATATGAATGTGGGATCACAGGAAAATTGTAAGGGCTATCATCTTTCAATTGAACGCTACAATGGCATATGACCAAACTACTCCTGAACAATTGTCGGGATATGAAAGGATGAAGTCTCTTGTTGATTGCATCCTACATTGTTGAATCGTGGTTCCTCCTGCCATACTTCATCATCATTAATGGAAGAAACAAATGAACACACTTGAAAACTTGACTCTTCATCCTCATCTTGATGGAACTTAGCACATGACCCAGATGATGCAGCTATTGGTTCCTAATCATCCAAGCATGAGTTATCATCATCTTGTTCATCTCTGGAAATTTGATAACATGCAAAGTTTTCTTCTATAACAACTAGTCTTTCTTGCAATCCTCGGGAAACTATAAAGAGAAAAGATGCATTGTCTCCATCCTAGTTTTCTAAAATAACAAGAAGCTCCTCCAAGATTTGGGAAACCATAAGGATTTCGTGCACTTCTGTAACAAAATATGGTTGAACATCATTTAATAGTGTCACCTTTCGTGGTTGGTCAGAAACATGGATCAAAGGAAACTTATAGGCTGCAAGGATAAGTCTTTCTAACTTGATAGCAACAGCTTGGGCCTCCTCCAGATTTTTCATGAGAAAAATACCAAAAATTCCATCATATGTGTCATGATAGTACATCAAAACCATAACATCATTAGGCCTCACAACATCGGGAATTCTATAATAAGCCTTAGAAAAATGGGCATTAAACTCAGTCGCAGTCTCATTGTCATTTTTTTATATATTAGAAAAATATCTAAGAGAGAGTTATCATGTTTATACCCCCATATTTTTGTGAAATTCTCTTGGAACAAATCCCATCCACCAATAGAGGCATCGGGAAGGGATTTGTACAATGTTCGTGCATCCCCCTCAAGGATCTGTAGAAACATCCTCATGACCACATCCTTAGTCGATACTCCAAACTTGCCTGCAAACAAAGATAATTGTTTGCAATATTCACCTGCAGGTAACTCATGAGACTGATTATGAAATGCAACAAAACTCAGTGGGTCATGAGCAGAGAATCTAAACCTTACTATATTCGCAGCTCCGACCATAATATTAATCTGAGATGAAAACAAGCATGATTGTTGCCATAGTATTAACTTGAGATGAAAACATGCATGAACACAAAGATGAAGGTGTCAAAGTTACACTTGCCATAGAACTTGTTGAAATAACTTACTAAAGAACTCAATATGCTTACGAACTTAGGAATAGTTCTTGGTGAAAGTATATTCTTGTTCCGGAAAAGATATTAGGGTCTGCTCAAGCCCGGAGCTAGACCTTGTTTCAGATCGAATCTAAATGATCTTCTTGTGCTCCCCAGTGGATTCGACCTTGTTCCTTATGGTATCACCAGGTGAGTCCAAATAATAAATCAAATGAAGAAAAAATCACCATTGTCATTGAAATCCGAGGATTGATTCTTCCACAACAATAACACCAATTTGTTAGCACACTTTTTGACTCCTAAATTAGATCTGGAATTAAGTAAAATCATCAGTAAAAAAGAAACTAATTGTAGGAGAAAATGCTTGAGATGTCACTGGAAAGTCTCCTCTCTGTTTGTGATGGTGTGTGATAACCTCATGGGGGTGTCCCAAAGTTCCTTCCTATTGTTCTAAACCTTGAAAATCTGCAAATATAACCAAAAAACATCAGCAAGAAAATGTGCCTTTGGCTAGCAGTTAAGCTCCAAAATGGGTAAGTACGGTTAATCTTCCAAAGGGGTAAGTAACACAATTTGAAATTTGCTTGGACGAAAAACCTTGCAGTATAAGTTTTTAAGGAATAGAAAGAAAGGGAAAGAGACATCATTACAAGGCTGAAACACCATAATAATAGTCTAAAACTACTAACAATGCATAAAAAATTGATCACGATACCAAGAAGATCTGAAAGCCCGATACCAACACACCAAAACTTTATTCTTTCTCTTTCCAAAGGGATGATTGCACCACTAAACACAAGTACAAAACCGGTAGAGTATTGTTCCATATACAAAGACTATAAGCTAGAATCTAGAAATAAAATGAAAGAGAGAGAGATTGTTGTTGTTGAGAAAAGTCAGCCCAAAATAAATGAAAAGACCTTGAATTTATAGGTCCAAGAGGGAGCACATCCTTAATAATACCCTTTCCTCATGCAAGGCGCATTAGAGAAAGAGTGAAGTGAAGTAAACATGCATTCCAAGTGTAATTTTTGTGATTGTAGCCATAACTCGAGTGGATGATCTAACTTAATCGGAATGAAGGATTTCATGCACTTAAGTGACACACATGGGTAAGGGATTACGTGAGGAGAAATAAAGATACATGCTAAATAAAGAGATAAAGAGGAAGATGACATGAGTGACACATATGAGAAGAGGGAGTTGGGTAAATAGGGACAATGTGCTAAGATAATATGAATAAAAGAGGAAAAATAGGGATAAAGGTGAGGGAAAAAAGAGTCAAGTGTAATAAAGGAAAAGTTTATCTTTACTCAACTCAAAACACATGAACTTATAACTTTCTATGTGTGCCAACTGACACTCAACTAATGCATGTGCTTTAATAACTCAACCACAACACCTAATATCCTCATGCATGTATGTGCCACATGTCACACTTTGAAGCTACCAAATGTTAGAATCTAGACTTGCCACATGTCACCCTGCTTGGCGACCACACCTGTTGTATATAGACCTGGTAAAATAGACATGCTAAAAATAGCATTTTGGCCTAAAAAATAGGAAAAGTCCAAATGTGTCTGGGACTACTAGGAGAACCATGCCAAATATAGCGTGTCTAAAAACAAACACTGCTAAAAATACAATCTCGCCGCATGTCAATGAAAATATAGTCATTAAATTCGATTTTCAGTGGGGAATCGGAATATGTGATCAAAATCATCATATGAGGCCTGGAATGCCAACTACTAAAAACAGTATATTGCTCACATGTCGTTCAAAAAAGGCTCATTGGAATCATGAACTTGCAAGGACTCAGAATATGCCATCAAAAATGCCACAGGGACCTTCAATCTCTATCTCCTAAAAAGTAGCAAATATGCTAAAAATAAACATCTCTCTCTATGCATGAGGACATGTGCAAACTTTCGTCTAAACAAAGAACACTGCCAAACCAACCATGTACATGTACTCATATGGGAACCAACCTCAACTCATGCCAAGCTATCTCTCGGAAAAACCTCTGAACATCGAGCAAGAAAGAACAGGTTGATTCTTAACCCTTGGGATTTGCACATTGGAAAATCCAAGGGTTAACATGTACCAAAGTTATGGTTTTGAACCGTGGGTGTAAATCTATTGGAAAGTCACTTAATGTTATATCTTACAATAATCGTCTTCCTATTCTCATTGAATCTCATATAACTATCCTCCAAAAGGAAGATATAAATATCTGTCAATCTGACTCTCAATTCCTCATACCTATTAAGGTCAAAAAAAGATTTGGTAGAGGAAATATGGGTTTTGGAAGGAGGACCGGCCTTAAACTACGCCATCCCAAATTCTGTTGAGAGAAAATCATACATGTCATTGTAAAAATATCAGGCAAAAAAATGAGATCAGACACAATAAACAATTAACTATTACTGGGGTCCTTGGAGTAGGCAAGACTTATAAGTTGGTGCTCAACTAACCATATTGTCCCTAAATTCAAGAGGGGTTGAGGGTTCCCTCGAAAACAAATTTGCGGTATATAAACTTGATGTTGTTATGCTTAGAGAAGCCATGTGTGTTAGGTCAAAAGTGGTGGAGTTTTTATCTTATGTTTTGAAGGATTGGGATTTTTGTTTAGTAGATACCAAGGTTTGTCATGAAACTCAATAACGAAATGGAATGGAAAATTTGAGTTAATTTCCACCAATATTCTACATGTAGATATAATGGTAGAATCTAGATCAAAATTTTTGGGGAAGGTGTTTAAATTAATTAAATTTGTATGGGGACGGGAAACCCTATTGGGATGGTCTAGGGGATTCAAGTGTTTGGAAAGGTAAAAATGTGCTTGTGGCAGGGGACCTAAACCTTAATTTCAACAAAAAGGATATTTGGAGAGAGGTAGACATATGTGATCCACTTGAATATTTTTTTACTCACTTTTTTTAGGTCCAAGGTCTCATTAATGTGGAACCAACAAAAAATGTACCAACATTAAGGAATGACCATAAGTGGGAGGGAGGGAGGGAGGGGATATCCAAAAGGTGAGATATATTTCTTGTAGCTGAAATATTGACAGAAGACAACGAGATGATTAAATCCTAGGTTGGTTTTGGAGGTTATTCATATCATTTGCCTATTCTTTTGCAAATTGATCAAGGAGATTGGAAACCCCCTACTCCCTTTATATTTAATCATTCTTAGTTGATGGAGGAGGATTTCAGTGTTGCAATTAGGGTATGGAAACATTTTGATAAAAAAAATGGAGAGATTTTACAATGAAACATTTTGTTTATAGTTTAAAAAGTTTACAAGTAGTAGTAGAAGAATGAACAAAAAACCATGCTTTGAAGAACCAAATGGTCATAAAGGAAGTAGAAGAAAGAATCAAGTTTATTTTTTTAAATACGAGGTAGTGGTTTTCCCCTAGGAGGAGTTTGAATGAAGGAGCTTGAAGTTAAAGAGAAGGCATTATTTAACAAGGAGGAAGCATGATGGAGGCTTGAGAGCAAAGCCATTTGCTTAGTTGAAGGGAAGAATACCATAATTTTTTTACAAGTTTGCACATTGTAGAAAAAAGTTTATATGATATGCTAGATAGATAATTATGATGGCATCGGAACCAAATCCTTTAAGGAAATTGTAAAAGTTGGTAAATCATACTTTAAAAACCTCTTCAAACATCCTCAAAATTTAAACAATGGTGAAATAATGAAAATTATAAGAGTCTTCCCCATATGCATTGATGGGAATATGAATTTGGAGTTGGAAGCAAAAGTCACAAAATAAGAGCTAAAAATAGTCTTAGGTGCCTCCTTCAAAAAGGCAAAGAGCCCAAGGCCTAATGGCTGGAAAATTGAATTTGTCCTTGGCTTTTATTGTATGTTGGAAGGATATCTACTAAGAATAGTCAAAAAATCCTGATAATTGATGAATAACTTAGGAGCCCTAAACTCCACATTTATAACTGTCATTCCCAATTGTCAAAATACTACTTCATTTGAAGAATTTATCGTTGTGCAATCTTGTTCACATAATTATTTCAAAAATCAATGCTAGTGTGCTTAAGGGGATTATATCTGGTGTTATTTTAGATGAAAATTTTGGCTTTCTATTCAACAAGAAAATCCATGATATTGTGGGAACAACACAAGATGGAATGCATTCAATCAAGGTACATAAAAGTCCAACAATTTTGATGAAAATTGACCTGACCAAAACCTATGATAAGGTGAATTGGATTTATCTTAGGTTGTTGTTCTTTCAAATAGGAAATTGTGGACTATCAGTTGGATTATGGGTTGTTTGTCATCATCTTCATTTTAGTGCTTAAAAATGGATCTCCTTTTGGGGTTTTTAATGCCTCAAGGGGCCTTAGACAAGGTATTCCCTTATCTAAATTCTTACTTTTATTAGTGGCCGAAAGATTAAGCATGATAATTAAATATGCAAGAAGAGCAGGGGAATTGAAAGGGACAAAGCTATTAGATCTAGTGGTTATCTCACATTTTATTTTTGTGGATGATGTATGTTATTTGAACAAGACTCATTTAGGGAGATGAGAAGATAACGAAGGTTCCAGATTTATATTACAAGGTCGTAGGTATGGAGGTCAATATGACAGAGTCATCGATGATGTTCAATGATCTAGTAGAAGAGGTAAAATTGCAAGTATTAAATTCCCCCCTTGTGAATTATTCTAAGCTTTA
This sequence comes from Picea engelmannii, assembly GCA_009831015.1. Lineage (NCBI taxonomy): Eukaryota > Viridiplantae > Streptophyta > Pinopsida > Pinales > Pinaceae > Picea > Picea engelmannii. The sequence continues at coordinate 39,298 of ML833993.1, read as the reverse complement.
TCGAGGGGTAAAATATATGGGTTTTAAATTAAAACCAAATTATTATAAGTATGTGAATTGACTATGGTTTACAACAAAATAGAACTTAGAGTCTTGGGTTGGTGTAACATGTGGTCATCATGAGGTAGTAGATAAGTCTTGGTTAAGGTTTAGTTGAAGATTATACCTATGTATTAGATTTCCATTTCATACATTCCAAAAGGAAATTTAAACGAGATCAAGAAAAAGTGTCTCAGTTTCTTGTGGACCATGAGAAAGGGAAAGGAAGGGGAAACAAAGTAGGAGTTACGGAAGATCCTCCTTGGATTGGCTGTAAAGGAAATTATAGGTTGTTAGAAGCACTAAAAAATTATATGCACTCTATGGGTACTTTCTTACTCAAGGGAGCAAAAAATTAAAATGGAGCAATGCATGGTCTCATAGTTGGAAATCAACAAAAGTTCTGAATTTACACGGAGAAAGAGTAGAAGAATGTACTAAACATGCAAATTTGTTAAAGCACTGTGTCGTAAAGCTATCAAACTATAAGGATGTAAGTAAATGGTAAAAAAGTAAGGGTATAGGGGAGTACACAACAAAACTTGGTTATTTAGAAAAGATGGAGGAAGATTGAATAGGAGAAAGAGTTTAGTGGTGGAAGGTAGTTTGGAAACTGAAGAATCCCCTTAAATCTAAAAATTTTCTTTGGATAACTATGGCAAAAAAAATATTAGTGGGACAATTGTCAAAAGAGAGGTTGTCATGGTTCATTTAGATGTACCCCATGTAAAAACATTGAGGAATCAATGGATCATCTATTTTTCAATTGCTCATTCCCAATATTTGTTTACAAATTTCAAGGACAAGGAACAAATGGGATGACTTGACTATGACATAATGTCTTTATTATTGGATAACAAATCAACAAGAAAGAAATTATAAAGCTTTACCTTGTTTTGTTACGTGGGGTGTTTGTTCTCAAGAAATAACATGATATTTCAAGGTTTGGATTTGACTCCTGCATAGATTGCACATAAAAGCAGGGCAACCTTTAAAGGTAGTTGGAAACCCTTGAAAGAAAATCATCATAGAATATTAAAAAAAAACCATTATTGATTATGAAAAGGCATGGGGATTCTTCAGTGGGGCTCACCAAGGAGACTTGGGTATGTGGGGAGTAGGGACCATTATTTTATTTGAGTCATCTCATTATATGATTTCGAAATATGCTACTATGAAAGGGACACATCATCAAGCTAAGCTTTGTGCATTGTGGATTCTTATGAAAGCATCGATGGAAAAATGTTTAAAATAATTGCAAGTATTAAAAGATTCTAAGTGATTAATGGATTGGGAAAACAATAAATGCAAGATCAATAATATAACATTATCCTGAATTATGAATGATGTACAAGGGGTTACACAAAAAAGAACATATCGAAGTTCAAACCTAGTGGTGGAAGGTAGTTTGGAATCTGGAGAGTCCCTTGGGATCTAAAACATTTCTTTGGTTGGTAGTGGCAAAGAAAATATTAATGTGGGATAATTGTCAAAAGAGAAGATGGTATTGTTCCCACACAGTTTGTAGCTAGCTCAAATGGATATAAGATAGAAGGCCAAACTGGCGTAACAGGAACCTATCCCACCCAATGTCACCACGATGGGGAGGTTCTTTCTCTTTAGGGAGGTTAGGCCCAAGGGAGACGTCCCTGGTAACCTGGAGTTTTGAAGAGGAAAGAGTCAAAGGACAAAGGTAAAGATCCCCCTTCAGAGGTTATCACCAAAACAAACAGTCCTGGCTAAACAGCCAATAATGAAGTGAAGTCCCAAAGAAGAACACTTGCCCGGAACAAACCAACAACAAACCAATATATGCAAGCTATGATTCAATGGGTTAGTACTTCATAAGACTATCTGATATCAATATACAAGCAATTATAAATATTGACGAAGTCAATGTTTGTTAATGCAACAATGAAATAATATCACTTCACCATTAAATGTCAAGATGATGTAGCAATCAATGTATCCAATCAATCCTTAATCTATAAATGCATCAAACCACCATCCAATTGCCTAATAAAAGAAAATTGTTGCATCAAGATGAAATAACCAAGGGTGATGTTAGCCTTCTTAGGGTTAGTAGTTAGTTAGGGTTTTAATTTAGCAAAGGTTTTGAGAGTTTGTTTGATCACTTTCACTTCAACGTTGGAGGTCTAAGATCAGTGCCTAAGGGTTAATGGAGTGAATTTAGAAGAGGACGCAAGGGTTGAAGGAGACTAAGGACTAGGGGGAAGGGTTCTGAAGTGTTGCTATGGAAGGGCCTCAAAATCAAAACCCTAGGGGTGAGAGGCTCACTCTGGTGTTGTTAAAGCAAGGCATCATGCTCTCTCCTCCTTCCTTAGGTTAACTTGGCAAAAACGGCTAGCATGAAAGATAAATCAAGACTAGAGAGTGTAGTGAGGGAGAGTGTTGCTAAAGCAAGGCTCTATCACCAAACCCTAGAAGCAGGACGACCCTAGGTGTACATAACCTAGGCCTGGGACGTATCCTCCTTCTTGACTTCAGAAAGTACGGCTAGCTCAGGGAGAAGAAGCAATAAGGGTGTAGTTATGGCTAGGCTCTTCCTTCCTTCTTCAATGGCTGAAAATTTCACTTTTAGGGGACATGAAACAAGGACCAACTTGTGTGCTTGTCACCTAGGGTTTTTATCAGCAAATTATAAACATATGCAAGAATATAAAACTACAACCATTCAATCAAGAACTTTTCTAGAAAAAACACTTACATATCACCATGAAATAACATGCAAACCCTAGTTGTAAACCTTCCTTCAAGAGAAATGCCAAAAATGCCAAGAAATGCCTTCCTTCAACAAGTGTGCATCACTAAATCAACAAAACTACCCAAGTAGGGCGCAAAAATCAGACCTCACTAAATGAGTGAGTGTTGTCTTATGTCAAAATGAGGCTAAAACTCCTCAATATATACTGTATCGATGACCTTAATTAATTTAAGGTCATAAAAATGGTTGACAAGACCAGAATATTGTTTTTACATTAAATTGTCAAATTAAAACCCTAACTGAGCTGTAAAAAAGGTAAAATCCCCTTCAAGGGAGGCACTAGCCCCTTTTAGCTTAGATGAGACATCCATGAGCAAAATGTTAGACCCCCAGGGGCCTCTCCAACATGCCACACGTGCCACTGTTGCCCAGTCTGCCTTCAAAAATGTCCATGAAGCTAGATGACGTCATGGTGAGGATGGGGACGTTCTGAGCCTTCCATGGCTAGCATTCCACTGAAAATGGGTCATTCCCCCTAAGCCAGGCTCTACTAAAGTACCTCTGGTGAAACATCCTCTTCTTCTCCAGTGCAAAACCTTGATCAAACATTGTCCTGTCTTTGCCCCTCTTATGGGGTCTCAGCAACCATCTGATGGGCTCTTCATCCCCATGGAGGTCTGAACTGATCATCTCCCCATGTGTACTGGTCCAAATGGTACCTATCTGTCAGGCATGGTCCTGCACATCAAAAACTACGCCCTCCATGGGCTCATTAGTCACAGGGATCATAGAAATCTCAATCACATTTCATCATTAATATTATCAAACATATCCATAAAAACCCTAATATATCGGTCAATAGCTCCAAGATATTACAAAAACCTACAATAGAAGATCGAAGAAAAGGACAAGACGTCCCATTGGGCTAGTATCCACAGGAAAAAGCAAGTCTCCGGGAAGGTTTCATCCAAGCCATGTAAATGAGGTGACGTGGCTAGGGGATGTCCAAACATGTGGGTAGAGTGAGAGCCAGGGGTGCATAATGTTATCTGTGGGTGCCTTTGTAGAAGGCGAGATGTACATGTCATGGATGCAATTTTTCCAAGCCCGTTCTTGCCTTTATTCTTCTATATATTTTCTTTTTCTTCTTCTTTTTATTTTTTTATTCAAGGGCTAACTGGAGGACACTGCCTTGGCATGGTGACCAGAGCTGACAGTGTTACCCACAAGTACTTTCACAGAGATGAGAAGGTTGGCTCGTGATGAGACCTCCTTTCCCTTAGCCATGCAACCAAAGGTCACTGCCATGGCATGGTAACCAGCTGGTGGAAATTTTATACTGTTAGGTACCCATGAACCTAATAGGCTGGCTCATGATGAGACCCCCTATCCTCTTGGCTAGGTCTTGTTTGTTATTTTTCGGGTCCCTCTAGTTTCTTGCTGAGAAGCTTTTTATTGCCTTCTCGGGGATCCCTGGGCGAAGCATCTCGAGGTTTTATTTCTAGGCTTTTATCTTTTACCAGTTGTTTTTACCTTCTGGGCCTTTAGCCCGTTCTTCCCACAAGATAAGGTGCAACCCTACAAACAGGTCAAAAAGTGGTGGTATGATGGGAGCAGACGATGGCTCTTTAGAAATCCTCCCGATCGCAAACCAAAACCTATGGGCACGGGCTTGCTAGGGCACCCTGTCAATCTCCCCAAACATGGTCAAGTGGGCTAATGTAATATCCAAGCAGTTGTCAAAGATAAAAGGAATCAGATGCATATATTTAAAGGTTTTAATGATCAAAAGTGACACATACCATGATACCTGGACCAATTACCACATGGAGCAAGAGCCTCTTCCGATATAAGACCAAGCCGAAGGTGATGGATGTTGTTGCTACTGACAAGACGAATCTGATGAAAGAATAAAGGATGGGCCCTCCAGGTCCATGCTCAGGTCAATCCTGCTCTTGGTACTCCATGTCTAGGACCTATGGGCCTCGAGACATGATCTCCTAGTTATCCCTAGAAATCGGGGATAACATCTGGCTCCAACTCGAGGAAATGTGCTCACCATAGAGCGCATGAGAACCTCAGCATCTTTGGCATAACCTGCATACCTGCTCAAACTCGATAGAGGCATCAGTAACAAGAGTGGGGCGGAAATGCCACCCCAGCATATATAGACATATATATATATATATATATATATACTAAAGTAAAATAATCAACATGCAAATGTAAATCAAAGTACCTACCTTTACCTACCTGTTGGCTGGATATTCGTTGTAGTCAAACGACCAGTCTAGCCAATCCAGCAATGTCCCACGATACCTGCCCTTGTGCTTCATCATAAACCAAAATAGTGATAAATCAAGCACAAAAATGCCATGAGTTAGAATATATATCATATCATTGGAAATCTCAAAGTCTAACTCATGGAGGCAGGTGGGAGGGATAAAATCCTGCCAAGTCCATCTCTGAGGAAAGTACTCAATCCACTTCAGGAAAGGGTCAAGAAAAATCCAAGGCTTAGAACACTTACTCAAAGGTCGACACATTGGCTACCTAAGACCTTCTCATTCTGGGAAGGGATTGACAAAGATGTATTAGACGACTGGAAAATTCTCAAGGGATAGTTGAACAACTGAGAAGATACACTTAAGATTGTAATATTTAAGCAGCCCTTGGAGTCTAGGGTTTGTCTAAGAGGAAACTCTATATAAAATATATACTTCCCAACTACACCTTTAATGAAAAAGCAAGGTAAAGTAATAACAAGTGGTTGGAGTGAGAAGTCATGAGAATCCTTCTTTACGCAAACAATGTTCTTACTTGTATCAAAATCCGAGCACAGTGGTGGTTGGTAATCATCTTCATGGAGAGAATCTAAGTGCTCAGAAGGATACTCATCAAAAATCTCAAGGTAAGACTGAAAATCATCAGGAGAACAAGGTACTAGGTCATCCTTGGTTTTTTGAAAACTATGGGTGGAAATCTCATCTCCTTGTTGCCACTGTTCAAAAGTAATATGTTATGATAATTGCAAGGGAAACACTTGGGAATGACTTTCAGTGTCATAGATGGGATCCAGGTCATAACTAACTATATCCCACCTACGTCTTCCAACATGTATGAACTCATCAATGTTATCAACAATGTCACTATTCGTGTCATAACAGGCATGGTTTGAAACATTTGAAAACTCATTCCCCTCCTCATTTCCTTGATCATAAAGTAAAGCATCATCAAAAACTAGGGGAGAAGGAAAGCTTATTGTTTCTTCTTGTGCATGGGCTTCGAGGACTTTAGTGTTTTCAGCATGTGTTATTGTTTCATCCTCATGGATTGCTTCTTTGTCTTCGATTGTACAACAAGGAATATCCATTTTGTTTAAAGCTTTCATTTCTCCTTCATTTTATGAATCAAAGAATAAGGTGTCATCAGAATCCTAAAGTGGAAAGCAACTAACCTCATATTCACTTTGTTGTGTAGGAGAAACAGGTCCTTGGATGACCTCATCATAGTGAGGAGCAGGGGTTGGTACTTCATCATCTTGTTTAGGTTTTTTCTCCTTAATCACGTCCTCATTCTGCTTGTCAAAAACTTGTTCGCTTCTCTCTTGTGGATCTTCAACAAAGTTTTCAAGGGAAACTAGTTTTATCAAGTTGAGAGTGTCCATGGTATGGTCATAGGTTTTGGACAAGGATAGATTCTTTTTGATTAGAATGGCCATGTTCTGAGCTTCTGCAAGTGTTTTTGGATTCTTTTTATTTAGGAGGAAGCTCAAATGCCCCTGAAGTCCATTAATATAGAGATAAACGAGGTACTTGTCTTTAGGATGATGGCTTTCAAGAATCTGGTACAACAATCTCTAGAACCTTTCCCCAAAAACTCTAACAATCTCATCCTCTGTTTGTTTTATGCTTTCAATACCTTTCAACAATGATTGTATATCTTTCGATTTCATAACCCACCTTGCAAGGAAGATTTCTTCAAAATGGTCCATAGATGTGATGCTGGCAGCTGGAAGCTTATCATACCGTCTTCCAGCCTCTCCAGGCAGAAAGGCAGAGAAGAGTTTCATCACCAAATCTTCAGCCTCGTCACTGACAGGGAGGTATTGAAAGAAAGCCCAGAATTTGCTCATGTGATAATCGAGACTTTCTCCATCGATGCCAGCAAATCTAGGCAACATTTTTTTATTAAAGGGGGGCATTCGTCTGGGATATCCTGGGATTTTACTCATGTCCAAAGGTTTGTAGTTCCCTCGATCCCATTGTGAAGTCATAGTTGGCTTCGTCATCAGTGGAGTCGCTAGATAGTTTTCTTGAAACTATCAAAGAAATAGGGAAAACACCCTAGTGGAATCGCCAAGTAAGCTTGTAAGATAAGTCTCTTAAGGCAAGGCTTACCGAAAATATTTGTCGTCTGAGGAGAATTGACTCAGTGTTCCCTGGCAACGGTGCCAAAACGTTATCACACAGTTTGTAGCTAGATCAAATGGCTATAAGATGGAAGGCCAAACTGGTGTAACAAGAACCTATCCCACCCAATGTCACCACGATGGGGAGGTTCTTTTTGTTTAGGGAAGTTAGGCCCAGGGGAGACGTCCCCGGTAACCTGGAGTTTTGAAGAGGCAAGAATCAAATGACAAAGGTAAAGATCCCCCTTCATAGGTTACCACCAAAATAGATAGTCCCGGCTAAACATCCAATAATGAAGTGAAGTCCCAAAGAAGAACACCTGCCCGGAACAAAGCAACATCAAACCAATATATGCAAGCTATGATTCAATGGGTTGGTACTTCATAAGACTATCTGATATCAATATATAAGCAATTATAAATATTGATGAATTCAATGTTTGTTAATGCAACAATGAAATAATATCACTTCACCAATAAATGTCAAGATGATGTAGCAATAAATGTATCCAAACAATCCTTATTCAATAAATGCATCAAACCACCATCCAATTGCCTAATAAAGGAAAATTGTTGTGTCAAGATGAAATAACAGAGGGTGACGTCAGTCTTCTTAGGGTTAGTAGTTAGTTAGGGTTTCAATTTAGCAAAGGTTTTGAGAGTTTGTTTGATCACTTTCACTTCAACGTTGGAGGTGTAAGATCAATGCCTAAGGGATAATGGAGTCAATTTAGAAGAGGATGCAAGGGTTGAAGGAGACTAAGGACTAGAGGGAAGGGTTCTGAAGTGTTGTTATGGCAGGGCCTTAGAATCAAAACCCTAGGGGAGAGAGGCTCACTCTAGTGTTGCTAAAGCAAGGCCTCGTGCTCTCTCCTCCTTCCTTAGGTTAACTTGGAAAAAACGGCTAGCATGAAAGATAAATCAAGACTAGAGAGTGTAGTGAGGGAGAGTATTGCTAAAGCAAGGCTCTATCACCAAACTCTAGAAGCAGGACAGCCCTAGGTGTAGATAACCTAGGCCTGGGACGTATCCTCCTTCTTGACTTCAAAAAGTACAGCTAGCTCAGGGAGAAGAAGCAATAAGAGTGTAGCTATGGCTAGGATCTTCCTTCCTTCTTCAATGGCTGAAAAATTCTCTTTTAGGGGACATGAAACAAGGAGCTACTTGTGTGCTTGTCACCTAGGGTTTTTATCAGCAAATTATAAACATATGCAAGAATATAAAACTACAACCATTCAATCAAAAAGTTTTGCAGAAAAAACTCTCACATATCACCATGAAATAGCATGCAAACCCTAGTTGTAAACCTTCCTTCAAGAGAAATGCCAAAAATGACAAGAAATGCCTTCCTTCAACAAGTGTGCCTAACTAAATCAGCAAAACTACCCAAGTAGGGCTCAAAAATCAGACCTCACTATATGAGTGAGTGTTGTGTTATGTCAAAATGAGGCTAAAACTCCTCAATATATACTATATCAATGACCTTAATTAATTTTAGGTCATAAAAATGGTCGACAAGACCAAAATATTGTTTTTACATTAAATTGTCAAATTAAAACCCTAACTGAGCTGTAAAAAAAGGTAAAAACCCCTTCAAGGGAGGTGTTATCCCCTTTTAGGGCAGATGAGACATCCAGGAGCAAAACGTTAGCCCCCTAGGGGCCTCTCCAACATGCCACACATGCCACTGCTCCCCAGTCTGCCTCCAAAAATGTCCATGAAGCTAGATGACGTCATGGTGAGGATGGGGACGTTCTGAGCCTTCCAAGGCTAGCGTTCCACTGAAAAGGGGTCATTCCCCTTAGGTCGGGCTCTTCCAAATTGCCTCTGGTGAAACATCCTCTTCTTCTCTGGTGCAAAACCTCGGTCAAACATTGTCCTGTCTCTGCCCCTCTGATGGGGTCTCAACAACCATCTGATGGGCTCTTCAGCCCCATGGAGGTTTGAACTGATCATCTCCCCATGTGTACCAGTCCAAATGGTACCTGTCCGTCGGGCAAGGTCCTGTACATCAAAAACTACGCCCTCCATGGGCTCATTAGTCATAGGGATCATAGCAATGTCAATCACATTTCATCATTAATATTATCAAACATATGCATAAAAACCCTGATATATCGGTCAATAGCTCCAAGATATTACAAAAAACTACAATATAAGATCGAAGAAAAGGACAAAACGTCCCATTCGACTAGTATCCACAAGAAAAAGGAAGTCTCCAGGAAGGTTCCATCCAAGCCATGTAAATGAGGTGATGTGGCTAGGGGATGTCCAGACATGTGGGTAGAGTGAGAGCCAGGGATGCATAATGTTATCTGTGGGTGCCTTTGTAGAAGTCGAGTTGTACCCGTCATGGATGCAATTTTTCCAAGCCCGTTCTTGCCTTTATTCTTCTCTTTATTTGCTTTTTCTTCTTCTTTTTCTTTTTATATTCAAGAGCTAACCAGAGGACACTGCCTTGGCATGGTGACCAGAGCTGACAGTGTTACCCACAAGTACTTTCACAGAGATGAGAAGGTTGGCTCGTGATGAGAGCCCCTTTCCCTTGGCCATGCAACCAAAGGTCACTGCCCTGGCGTGGTAACCAGATGGTGGCAATTTCATATTGTTAAGTACCCATGAACCTAATAGGTTGGCTCGTGATGAGACCCCCTATCCTCTTGGCTAAGTCTTGTTTGTTATTTTCTGGGTCCCTCTTGTTTCTTGCTGAGAGGCTTTTTATTTCCTTCTCGGGGATCCCTAGGCAAAGCATCTCGAGGTTTTATTTCTAGGCTTTTATCTTTTACCAACTGCTTTTACCTTCTGGGTCTTTAGCCCCTTCTTCCCACAATATAAGGTGCAACCCTACAGACAGGTCAATCCAATGCCTAGACAAGGGGAATGGGATAAATGAGCGGAAGATAAGATGAAAAAGTGGTGGTATGATGGGAGCGGACGATGGCTCTTCTAAAATTCTCCCAGTGGAAAACCAAAACCTATGGGCACAGGCTTGCTAGGGCACCCTGTCAATCTCCCCAAGCATGGTCAAGTGGGCTAATGTAAGATCCAAGCAGTTGTCAGAGATAGAAGGTCAGATGCATATATTTTAAGGTTTTAATGATCAAAAGTTACACATACCATGATACCTAGACCAATTACCTCATGGAGCAAGAGCCTCTTCCGATACAAGACCAAGCCGAAGGTGATGGATGTTGTTGCTGCTGACAAGACGAAACTGATGAAAGAAGAAAGGATGGGCCCTCCAGGGCCATGCTCAGGTCAATCCTGCTCTCGGTACTCCATGTCTAGGACCTGTGGGCCTCGAGACACTATCTCCTTGTTATCCCTAGAAATCGGGGATAACAGGTATGATCCAAGAGGATGTGTCCTCTATAAAAACAATAAGGAATCAATGGATCATATATTTGTCAATTGTTCATTCTCAAGATCCATTTAGAATGAAATGTTATAAGTCTCAATAGGAAGGAATGGATGGGATCACTTCACTATGATAGAATGCATTTATTCTTGGATAATAGATAAACTAGAAAGAGTTTATAAAGCTTTGCATTACTTTTTTATATGGGGAATTTGGCTCTCGAGAAATAACATGATATTTCGAGGTTTGGATTTGATTCCTATATAGGTTGCACATAAAATCATGGTAGCTTTAAAAGGTTGTTGGAAACCCTTGAAATAAAACCATCATAGAACATTAAAGGAACCCATTATTGATTATGAAAAGGTACGTGGCTTCTTCAACGTGGCATTCCAAGGAGATCCAAGTATTTGTGGAGCATGGGCCATTATTTTCTTTGAGTAATCTATTATTTGATTTTGAAATATGTTGTTGGGAAAGGGACAAAATTGAGTTGAGTTTTATTCATTATATATTCTTATGAAAGTAGCAGTGGAAAAATGTTTAAAATAATTGCAAGTATTTGGAGACTCCAAGCTATTGATGGATTGGACAAACAATAAATGAAAGATTGAAAGTATAATGTTTGTCCCAGTTACAAATAAAGTCTTGGAGGTAAAAATCAAGTTTGATGATATTTCTTTTTCTCATATATATAGATAATCCAACTTGAAAGCTTGTCAACTATCTAAGGAAGTTGTATTGATAAAACAAGGAACCTTGTTTGAGCAAGAATTTAGAGGAGGTGCCCAAATTTCAATTTCAAAAAAATCTCTATACCAATATAAGATCAAATTGTAGATCAAGCCTGAGTTTTACTCAGGTTTTTTATCTTTTGTTTTGGTTGCAATAATGTTGAAACTATGGGAATGAAAGGAGGTTTTTTGTTTTAAGATATGTAAATGTTGCCTCTTTGGAGCCTAGGAAGACTGTAATTTAAGTGGTCACAGGATAATTTCAGAGACTGTGCTTTGTCTATGTACATTCTATATGTTTATAGTGTTTATAAAGGTGGACTAATGCATATTTTGATTTCACACTTTAAATATCGAATATAAATATTTTTTTCTTCGAAAAAAAAAACTTTGAATAGATGGCCAATGAATGCATCCAAGACTCTAAATCACCCACAGATCACATATGTAGGCTCCTGTAAAACAAACCTTGCCATATGAAGTTCTTACCTTGGTAGATGATGTTTCAAAACCATACAATTTATATGTTTCATCTTACCGTATTTTAAATTCAACACATTATTCTTGAATACTGGTAGAATAAGTACCTAGTTGAATTAATGACTCAACACCTAAAACAATGGCCATTCCATTGAGCCACAATACATAAAATAATATACTTGATTCGAAACTCCGTATTGTAAGGATACTTATGACATCTTCCTTACCGTATAATATCCTTTTTGTTGGCCACTATAACACTAAGATCTTTAGTGATATATACATGTAAATTTAATACTCTTTGCAACATTGACATCAATTAAATTATGAGAATTGCTTGAGTCCACAAGCATGGTAACCTTATTGTTTGTTACTAGTCCTCTTAGTTTCAAAGCTATAAGTCGTGACCTTCTTGACATAACTGCTAGGGATATTCTCATCGTGATATTTTCTCACCTCCATCTGGCTTCAAGGTCCCACTTTGTGAAATGTCTTAGTTTTCGTTGCGAGTGATATTTTAGGACTAACTTCTTCATTTCAGACTCTAATTCGATATTGCAAGTAATTTCTCCCCTGTCTTCTTCATTCGAGCTAGTGATGGAAACCTTGCTTCCTTCCCATTCTCGATCTTGAGTTGACATAAGTTTTTATTTCACATTTGTGATTTAGGATCCATTTCTTTGTGCATTTGCAACAATTGTTCTCTTTCCACTTTTTATTTCTTGGATTGTAGGACTTATTATCATTACATTACGAAGGGGAATATATTTTGGCATTTTTTTCTTTCAACTTATAATTGTTGTTGACTTCCTCTATAAACAACATGTTCCACGTCCTTACTTCATTTCATATCTTGTTTTTTAGTGCCAGTAATATAAAATTTTAACATCTTTTTCTCTAGCAAGTTTGAAACTCATGTTACTATGATCTCCCACTCACAAATGTACTCTTTCATTGATCGCATTTCACAAAGGTGGACAACTTTGGTGAAAATGTCTTCATTTTCATCATTATGGAACCTTTTGATGAATTGAGACATATATAGTTTCCAACTTAAGAACACATCTCAATTATTTATGTCTTACCATATGTACAAATAATATATCGACATTTCTAAAAACATGGAAGCATTGTTGATTTGTTTTACCTCGTCTTGAGGTAGGTGAATTTTGAAGTATCTCTCAATTTTGTTCAACCATGTAGTCCTTAACCCAATGCCACTTTAGTTGAATTTAGTAATTTTGAATTCTAATTTTCCATGGGGTGTCAGTGTCATCCTTAATACATTGGGATTCTCTAGTGACCATGGTTTAGCAAGAAGTTTGAACTCGTGGAGGGGTTTAGGTTCTGAGATATTGCTTGCATGATACGACTTAATGGGTTTTTCATGTCAAGGAAATCCTTGTCAAACATGTCCATTAATTTACGTATATGTTACATTTTGTTTTTGTTTTTGTTGACTTGTGTAGTTAATTTGCTTATGATATCCATTTTTTTCATTTTTTAGGTTTTTAGTTTGTTTGGGGGAGCCATAACTTGCTTACATGCTAGTGCGGTGCTTGCAACCTTGTACATGCCATTGTGGTTGTTGTGGTTGGGCTTGTGGTTTCCCTCAATAGAACTCATGGCTTGTGCTTGATAATTTGTGGGGCTTGGCCTCACAACCCTCGCGACAAGAACTCAACTTAGCCCATGGTTGGTGACCTTTGCATTTACAATGTTTTATGGTTGCAACCTCTTAAAAAAATAACTCCTTCTATTTTTAATGAAAACAAGCACGGTGGTACATTGTCAAGGTGTCTTGAGAATACCCCAAGCTTTCATGCGTCGTTGACAACAAAAATGCCTCAATATTCACCCTTGACACCCCCTGGAATTTGGAGTTATGCAAAAATACACAAGATTGGTATACAATTTAAATAGAATTTGATATAAGATTACAAAAATGTCATGTTCGATGCAGTGAGCACACAACTGCATAAATACTCATTTAAAAGAGTTGCATGTGAATAACCATATATTTTGGGGCAATAGATTACTTGTATTTATATTATATACAGTTATTTTATACGATTCATTGATCGATGTTGATATTTATATTTATTATGGGAGTAAACTAATCTTGTAGCAAGGGGATCTTAATTTTAGGATAGAAATTTGATAAGACCATAGTAAATTTTTTAATTATGATCAAAGTTTTCTCATGATTTAAGTTCTATGCATGGTGGATTAATGTCCTTGGGGGTTTTACCTAATTTTGAATCAACTTAGATTGTCAAAAATTTGATTAAAGTTCCATATCAATGGGAACTATGAATCTATGTATCATCAGGTTCTGGCAATTGAAGGGAAGTTTTCTACAATATTAGATGACTCCATTATTATGTCATGTTTTATAATAATAGTAATCTAATTTTAATGTCATATCCAAGCGCATGTCAATTGGGTTTAGCTTGGGTGGTTGGGAGGAATGATTGTTATCCCCGGTACCCAGGTTCAATTCCTACAAACGACATGTTAAGCTCTTAACGAGTATATTATTGTAATGGATTCAAGCCATGTTTTTGACTGACCCTATGCCCTGAAGATTCTAGGATTTACCTTGGGTAACATCCTTGAAATGAGGGGAAGTACTTGGGGGGTTTCCCCAGGCTTCGTTACCTAGAAAAAAACCATAGCCAGACACTAAATCGATACATGAGACCCCCTTATTTGTGGGACAAGGGACCCTCTCCACATAGTGATTTGACTACTTAAGTCTACATAAGTGTACATATTTATATATTATTATATTGCATGTAACATATTTGATGTATGTTACACATAGATTCTCTTGCCTTAAGCCTAGTGGGATAGCTCGAGTGGTGGAGTGCTCCAAGTTTCATGCAAGATGTCTTGGCATCGATTCCCCTAGCCGGCTTCCTTTGTTGTGTGCCTTATCAATGTCTTTATTGGTCAGGTGTTGTAATCAACATCAATGTGTTTGCATTGGGCACCATCCAAAAATGTGGGAAAGTGCTTGAGAGTTTCTTCGTGAGGTTTTCCTTGAAAAAAAAATGATTCCCTTGCCTTAGATGACAAAGGTTTGAGGAGTGTATATTTTGTCAAATTTGCTCAAGATTGCACACAAAATCATCTATTTTTCACGTGTCATTCATACAAGGTAGAGCACGACAATAATGGATCCTATATGGATGAATCAACACTTCATCAACCTCATAATTGAACAACTCACTCCATCATATTCGTTAGTGAAGAACACACTTTGTTGACCTCATTAGTGAACGAGGGTTGTGTGTTTCAAAGATTTAATGTACGCCTATTTTCTAAGGGGTTAATAAAACATATAAGCAATGGAATTATTTTTTTACGAGACATTTTTTATGTCATTGTGATGAGTCTGTTCTTCCCAATCTTGGAGTATTATAACAGAATGTAGCCAACTTAAAACACTCTAAAAAATCCCTCTAGCTAGGATGTTGTAGGGAGGGGTATGTGTTATGCCAAAGTTTTCCATTACTTGCATCGGGCCCCAATCATGTAAAATGGCTCGCATACATACGTGCAAAAACAAACAAGGAGTGAAATAAATCTTTAAAGAATTTAAACCTTGGCAAGGGTACTAAACACCCCCACTTTATTGTCGAGCCAAGACCCTTTTAACACATCAATGAGATAAACATTAGCATAGATCCATCTTAACATTGGATTTATTAAACACCAAGAAGGATTTAAAAAACCATGTGCAAAATTTTGTTTGCTTAAATAATCAAGAGTTAAGATGGATCCATGTTAGATTTTACACAGACGCACATGCACACACACTGCCCTCTTTTTTTCACATCCATGCTAATTTTATTTTCCATTTTAGTTTAACAGCATTGCACATAGTACATGACAATTTGTGTTTGTGTGAATAATAAACAATCAATTATTTTGTGTTTGGCATATTGGAATTTTTTTTACAACTTTAAAATCTGCACTCTTCCTATCTGTTATCCCACATTGGTTGCAAGGTTTGGTTGATGAGAACATATAAGTCCCAACACTCCATGATCCTCGTGCAAGTGGGGTTATTCACAAAGGTAGTTCCCTCCTACTAACGTCATGGTTTATTTGTTGTAGGATGAATATGTGTGCTTTGTTAGTGTCCCCCTCCCCATTTGGAGGATGTGTTGTGTGCGTACATGTTTACGAGCAATACAATGAATAACAAATAGTTGGATAAGTTATGTTGTTTGGCGTCTTGTAAGAGTTTCTGTGAATTTAGAATCTCTTCTTCTCTTGTGTTATATCCCACATTGGTTGTGAGCTTCGATTCGTGACAACATATAAGTTCCAAAATACTATGGTTTTTATGCCATTGTGAGTGTCCAAATAGGTGGTGACCCTCATACTAACACGATTGTTAATTAGTTGTGGGATGAATATGTGTGATTAATTATCCTCCACGGCCTCTTTCATGGGATTTGTTACCCCCCCCCCCCCCCNTTCCCCCCCCCCCCCCCCATGCCTAGGGGTAACTAGAGGAGATCATGTCTCAAGGCCCGCAATGGAGAACATGATCTACACCATGATGATGATGATCGTCAACATGTCCATAGATGACAACCCTCGTATTTGCCTCCCAACACAGATCAACCAAGGCTCATCACATTCAAACAACCCAGATCATGGAAGATGGTAATCTATTGTCACCACAAGGTATGTTAGTCCTTATTTCATGCAAAGTTTTTGACTTAATTTGTCGAGCATGTGGATGAAGATCTTTGGTTGAAGTCGGGTAATGGATCATTGGTTTGGGAAATTGTGTCAGTTGCCTTGTTTCACCTTGGTGGTTAGCTTCTGTGCCCTAGTCCTGTGTTGTCTCCGACCATGGAAAGGGGTACTATTGGGGGCCCCTCTCAAGGGTAACATTTCCTTCCTATCATACTTAACACTTTCCATCCCGGACCCTCTCATACTATACTAAAATTCGACTATGGTCCATTCTCTAGTAAGAAGAGGGGTTGAAGGACCAAAGGTTGTTTCGTGGCTGCTATAAAAGAATAAGAAAATGGTGCTAGAAAATAAAGTGAACATAACAAAGAAGGACCACAAAAATCCGGTCCAAATTGAGCTCTACTCTTTCAGTTCTTGCCCATGTCCCAAAAAATTAATGTTATAGCTTGAAACCCCATATAAAAGGGGACCCACAAATTTTAAAATATAAATGAAAGCATGGGCTATAAAAAGGAAAAAAGAGGTTTGGAAAAAGGTGGCATGCAAATATGGGGTAACTCAAGAGCAAACACACCCTCCACAAAGGCACTAATAGAGATGGATTAACACCATAAGCCATGAAGTAAGCCATGAAACCATATCACTTTCACAGTTACTTTTGGTGGGTTTTTACTTTCCCTTTTCACTCTTGGGACCTATCCCTTTACCTGGGTTATTTTACTTTATGTCTATGTGGCACACCTAGTAGGGTTGGATGAAGACCCCCCCATACTTAAACTTGGTAACTCACATGGGGTCCTGGGTTGGTGTGGTGCTTGAAGGGGATACCAAGGTGAATTATCTTAATTGGCTTATATCTTAAGTTGCAACTTCCTTTGCATATTTTAGGGACTAATGTTTCTTATGAAATTTGGCCAACCACGTTTTATCCTTTATATTATTTTGAATGCCCCTGACATGGTCCTTAAGGGACGTCCTATGCTTGTACCCAAGACATTATGCCCTGATTGCAAGACTTTTTCATGTGTAATGGAGAGTAGTGGGTCATCCAATGACTCACCACCCTTAGACAATGGCTCTCACATTCTTAGAACCTTGGACGATGGACAGATGGGATTTGTTTGATCAATTTTGGTCATTATGCCACACATATGGGTTGAAATCCCACAGGTTGGGCAGAGCACCCCAGGGATTTTTTGTACAAAGGACAGAGGACGTTCCAACAATAGGAATTTATATACCACTTGGAGATATCATTGTAGCTCTTTCATCCCTAGAAGTGGCCTTTGGAGGCCCTTGACATCACCCTCAATCCTTTTACATCATCTTCTTGGTTAGGGTTTGGTGGATGGTTTAGTTACAAAGATAATAGGCCTGGCTTAGGGTGAGAAGACACATCACTTCACACTCATTCACCCTTGGATCATGCCACTTGGCCTTTGGAGGCCTAATGTTTTCCTTTGGAGGCATGTCGTCGCCCTATCCTAGCTTGATGTCACTTTTTTAGAGCAAGATGTCACCCTTTTTAGGGTTTTATGATGTATATTTGTATTTTGGCATTATGTTAGGAGGCAAATTAAGGGGTTGACCCCACTTATTTTATGTTGTTGACAAATTATTTTAGGGTTGCCTCGTGTAAAAAAGACAAACCCTATTTTCATTTTATGATCATCACTTCTCACCATTTGTGAGAGTGCTTATGAAATTTTCGCCCTCTAAGGGTTACTAGCTCCTCTTCTCTTATGCACTATGCTTGGAAGGTCACTTGTGGATGGTTTTTGCTGACTTTTGGATGAAAATTTTTTCAATTGGGGTTTTATCTCTTTGTTTCTTTGAGAGTAGTGGGTTAGAACCTTGAACGATGTACAAATGGGCTTGGCTTGAGCAGTTATAGTCATTATGCCACACATATGGGTTGAAAACCCACAGGCTAGGCAGAGCAACCTAGGGATTTTGTGTACAGAGGATAGAGGACGTTCCAACAACATGTCTTTATACATCACTCAAAGATATCATTGTAGCTCTTTCATCTCTGGATGTGCCCTTTGGAGGCCCTTGATGTCACCCTCTAGCCTTTGACGTCATCTTCTTGGTCAGGGTTTGGTGGATGGTTTGGTTCTGAAGATGATTGGCATAGATTGGGGTGAGGAGACACATCACCTCACACTCATTCACCCTTGGAGCATGCCACTTGGATTTTGGAGGCCCAACATTTGCCTTTAGAGGCCCAACGTTTGCCTTTGGAGGCTTGACGTCACCCTATCCTAGCTTGATGCCACCTTTTTAGAGCATGGACTCACCCTTTTTAGGGTTTTATGATGTATATTTATATATTGGCATTATCTTAGAGGCAAAATAAGGGGTTCACCCCACTTATTTTATGTTGTTGACAAATTATGTTAGGGTTGCCTCGTATAAAAAAGACAAACCCTATTTTCATTTTATCATCGTCACTTCTCACCATTTCTGAGAGTACTTATGGAATTTTTGCCCTCTAAGGGTTATTATCTCTTCTTCTCTTATGCGCTATGCTTGGAAGGTCACTTGTGGATGGTTTTTATTGATTTTTGGATGGGAATTTCTGCAATTAGGGTTTTATATCTCAGTTTCGTGGATCAAGTAAGTGAATTTTCTGCAATTTACTTTTATGATATTAATGTTTCATGGTAAATTTGTTATTTTATACTAGACATCTTGCTTGGTGAAACCCTAAGAGAGGAACATAAGTGTTTCTTCCTCTCACAAGGTGATTTTTGTCCAAAATTTGTAAAAGTATCCTTGCCAGGATTAGAACCCCAAATCCCTAAAGTGCTAGCACTTTAGGATTTTAGCCCTAAACTTTTGATCTTTTACCTAATTGAAGCTACAATAAGGGAGGAATGATTTCTAGGGCCCAAACATGCTTGCACCCTAGAAATCCTTTTCCTCTAGATTCAAATTCTAAGGCCCAAATGTGCTCGCACCTTGGGGTTTGAATCCTACCTCTTGGCTGCAATTATATCAATCTACAAGCTTAGTTTCATCTGTTGTTATAAGACTCCATACCATAAAAGGCACTGATCTAAGAAGTTATTCTCTTAGTGAACTGAATGGCAAACACTCTCTTTCAACTCTCTCAAGCTCTCTACTAATTTAAATAACACTAACATTGGCAAACATATTAACTTACTTGTTGTTGTTGTAAAAGGTTTGCAACAACCATCTAAAACACTCTAATTTGCTACATACACTCTTGTAGAGGTGGCCTAACTCATTCAGAAATAGCATCTAACAATTAAATAATGTTCTAGTGGATGTATGCTAAGTTTTCATGGTCAACTGTTGCATTTATGAGCATTAATTGCTGTTGATGTTACAAATCATTTATTGTTGTCATATAATTTTTCACTGTTGTAAATTTGTATCATACATTTCAACTTATCTTGTCTAGTGTCATAAGAGGTCATTCTTGCATAATTTAGCTTGGAAGTTGTTACATATATGTTGCAAAGTGTTCTTATTCCAGGAAAGCACTGAAACAATTTCACACCTCTTATCTTTCCTAGACCTAGACCAATCTTTCGTTGATCAAGAGAGGGGGTGGTAGGCTTGGCTACTATACTTTCTATTCGATCCCTTGAGGTCACTAGGGAAGCCTCCCTTGTGATGGACCTCTTCCATCACTAAAACGATGGAAGTTCTTACTGAGGTGACACTAGCAGGTTCTTCCATAGTTACACAAGATTTGGGACTCTTGTGTTGGGCTTTGCAAAAGTACATATCATATGATAACACGATTTATTTCGTGAATAATAAACACGATAATAAATAATTAGATATGTTGTGTTTGGCATGTTGGAATAATTTCTACGACTTTAAAATCTCCTCTCCTCTTGTGTGCTATCCCCCATTGGTTGCAAGCTCTAGCATGTGGCTGCATATAAGTACCAACATACCATGATCCTTATGCTAATGGGGTGTCCATAAATATAATGGCCTTCCTCTTAAAATGATTGTTGATTGGTTGCAAGATGAATAAGTGTGCCTGGTTGACCTCCCCTTCCCTTTTCATGGGATGTATTGTGTAGTGTGGGTGCATTTGTGAATAATGTAGTGAATAATAAACAATACAATACATTGTGCTTGACATTTTGAAATAGTTTCTACAACTTAAAAACCTCCTCCCCTCTTGTTTGTTATCCCACACTAGTTGTGAGATCTAGGTTATGAAAAAATATAAGTTCCCACATACCATGATCCTTATGCCATCTAGGGTGTCCATAGACATAGTGGCTCTCCTACTTGAATATGTACACTTTCTCGATCTCCCCCTCATCCTTTATGTGATGTGTTGTGTGGGTGAATGTGCATGAATAATGAACAAGATAATAAATAACAATATACATTGTGTTTGACATCTTGAAATTATTTACATGGCTCTAAAATCTCCTATCCTCTTGCATTTTATCACACATTGGTTGTGATATCTAGTTCATAATAACATATAAGTTCCACCATACCACCATACTTATGCCAATGGGGGTGTCCACAAAGGTAGTGACCTTCTTACTAACATAATAGTTGATTGGTTGCAACATGAACATGTGTACTTGCTCGGCCTCTACAATGTACTATGGCATTGTTCTTCAAAGGAATGCTTAATGCTTAATGATAAACCATGTTAGTCTAAGGAGCAATGTAGTGTTAAATTGTCCCCTATAAGCAACATATGAAACAATTATTAATGTAGTGCTTGATTGTCCTACATAGGCAAAGTACAAAGCAATGATTAATGCAACACATAGAACACTATATTTGAGAAGGCTTATTAATGAAAGTAACCATCAACACTCTAAAGCCACACCTTTTCATCATGACAATTAAAGTCTTATTCAACTTAAGCCTTATAGATCCAAAGGAATGTTTGGTCAAATGATAAAGTTGTGTTAGAGTACGATGTAGATTAAAGGGAATGTTTAATTAGACTAAAGCCTTTTGATGGAGGTAACCAACTCCATGTTGGTACTCCACAATCAAAGTACACAAGATTTGGGACTCTTGTGTTGGCCTTTGCATAAGTACATATCCTATGATAACACGATTTATTTCGTGAATAATAAACACGATAATAAATAATTAGATATGTTGTGTTTGGCATGTTGGAATAATTTCTACGACTTTAAAATCTCCTCTCCTCTTGTGTGATATCCCCCATTGGTTGCAAGCTCTAGCATGTGGCTGCATATAAGTACCAACATACCATGATCCTTATGCTAATGGGATGTCCATAAAGATAGTGGCCTTCTTCTTAACACGATGGTTGATTGGTTGCAAGATGAATAAGTGTGCCTGGTTGACCTCCCCTTCCCTCTTCATGGGATGTTTTGTGTAGTGTGGGTGCATGTGTGAACAATGTAGTGAATAATAAACAATACAATACATTGTGCTTGACATTTTGAAATAGTTTCTACAACTTAAAAACCTCCTCCCCT